>JABXWE010004594.1:0-27209 GCA_014611495.1 Limonius californicus | reverse complement strand
ATATATATATATATATAACATTGCTGCGGATGGGAGAGGAAAAACAGTGAAAGGAATATGGCAAGCAAGAGCATAACAAAAGCAGACCAAGGAAAACCTAGGATAACAAAGCGGTAGACAATTTAATAGAAGAAGGAGTAACATGGGGCGAAGGAAATCGATTGGCAAAGAATAAAAAGGAACCAAATAGTCCATTCTGCTATTAAAAAGAATTCAAGATGACAGCGGCGTTCAAAAGCTGCAAGTATACATTTTACTCTAAAATATGTGAAATAATATCAAATTCTAATATTTCAATTTTTAAATCAATATCTAATTCCGTTATACCAAGAGAACTTTGGTTCCAGCTTTATCAGCAACCCTGTGTATTCCCTTGTAATAATTAGGTATTAATTTCATTCTGTTATTTTTCACGGCCGTTTTGAACCATCGATTGTAATTCCCGGCGTAGATTTATTTGAGCCTTGTTCTTTCTTAATCACGACAAATGAACGTTGTAAAAGGCCGCTTTGCGTTTTGGGTTTCTCTTTGTTAAATTGAACCGGCCTTTTTAATTTCTTGGTAGTTGGAGTGCTCCCTCGTGACCCATTCTTCCATATTCAGTTGTTTCTCGGTTCAACATGGCGTTTAAGATATTCTGCAGCTATTAAGAGGGATGCATCGCTAATGAATGCAATCAGTTCGAATCGCGCAATTAATCCGAAGTATTTGCGAGTGCTGCTGTGCAGAAAGCGAGCTTAGAAATCGCGTCGAATTTAGTTTAAATAATTTACGAATAACTCATTCTCTCGAAAACGAGAAGAATAATTAACTCTGCTGGCACGTCATTTCCCTAATGCTGCGTTAAAAATTAATATGTATTGCTAGTGGAGGAAAACAGAGAAATAATTAAGAATAAACGGATATTGAATCATCGAAATTAATTTTACGGAAGCTATGGTCGCGTATTTTATTTCATGGTGGCGGACGATAAATTTCTTTTTCATTTAAAACTACTTACCACATTTCATTAATATCTGCGAGGTTTGGGATTTGCTTTTGCAAAAGGAAAAGTTCATTGTGTTTCACTGTTTAGCACTACCGCGAGGCAAGACGAGAAATGATACGACTCTTGTCTTGTCTCGAAACTGCGAGACGAGAAGTAAAGTCAGTCTCGTCTCATACAAGTAATTTCTTGTCTCGTCTCGACTCTTGCGTGAGAGTCTCGAATTTTTCGTGAAGAAAGTCGCGTCTGTAACCTCTTCAAATAAAATGGTTTTTCTAAAGGAAAATAAAATTTTATTAATTGTATCCTATTTTTGTAACGGCCTTCGTATTGATGGAGTATGGCAGTACTCAATTCATGATTGTTTTGAAGAGTTTCGTCAGGAATTTCCAAATCTTGTGTAGCCGTATAACACTTTTCGTTGTTCTTCGAATCACTGCATAGAGGTTTTTTATGAGACTGGATTCATTTCATGCAAAGAAGGCAGCGGCCGTCCTCCGAGAAGAGCGGCAGAAGTAGTTGAAAATATGAGGCAGATTATGGAAGATGTCCCTCGAACTGTTGTACGCCATTTGTCTCAACAAGTTCAGTTGTCAGTTAGCATTCGCCAGAAAATATTAAAGAAAGATATCTACTTGTATCCCTACCGTTTGCAGTCTGTACAACAATTACACGAAGCTGATTATCCTCAGCGTGTCGAATATCGTCAGTGGCGGCTTATTGGAGAAAACTTTTTTCACCTCGTCCAGGCCTGGTTTTATATAGATGGATACATTAATTTGCAAAACATACGTTCATGGAGTTCGGAGAAGCCTAATTTTATGGTAGAGCCACCTCTTCATTCTTAATAAATAGGAGTGTGGGCGGCCATTTCAAGACGTACACCATACTTTTTTGAAGGTAGAGGTAAGACAAAAGAGTTTATTTGTTGAAAAATCACCGAATATTATTTTCAGGCACTTTGACTGGAGGAAGGTGTCGAGAAGAAATTTTACGGCCATTTTCGAAGAGCTTCATGACGATCAACTTAGATTTGGTTTCTTCCAACAAGACGGGGCCACTGCGCACACAACACATGATACCTTAAATATGATACCAGAATTTTTCGACACACCAATACCTTATCTTGCTAGATCCTGCAACCTCACGCCATGCGATTTTTTTCTGTCACCGTACTTAAATAACTTCATTTTCCAGCAGCCAATACATGACATGAATGAATTGCAGCAGAGAATTATAGAAAAAATTTATGAAATTAATAAACATCCGGTAATATGTTGTATACCATTCAGCGTTAACTGTTCTTTCATCCTCTAAAGGAATGGTGCGACATGTCCAGTACACCGAAGAAACAAGCAATCATTTTCTTGAAAGTTCTTCGTGAACGAACAACTTTTGTGGGATTAGGTTCATCTTGGAACACCCAAACAGTGGATTGTTGCTTAGTTTCTGGTTCATACGAATATATTTAAGTTTCGTCACCTGTTACGATGTTGTATACGGATTTTGCATTTCCTCGGTCGAATTTTTTGAGCATTTCCTTACACCAAATAACACGAGCCTTTTTCGAGCTTCGGTCAAATTATGCGGAATCCTTTGGGAACAGATATTTTTCACAGCTAAATGTTCATGCAAAATCGAATGTACTGCAATTTTCGATATGCCTAAGGATGCCTCTATCTTATTGTAAGTCACATGCCGATCTTCTTCAATCATGTTGCGCACAGCATCGATGTTTTTTGCAATAACAACCGATTTTGATCGACCTTCACGAAATTCATCACGACGAAATTCTGAAAACCAATAATTGTAAGCAGTCTTTTCTGATGGTCTCTCATTACCAAATGTTGAACGAAGCGAACCTATGCATTTTTGTTGAGTTAGGAATTTACTAAAATCGTAAATAATCATCCAATGTAAACATTTATGTGACATTTCCATTTTTCACAAAATTGATTTTTTTTAAACGCCACTGTAAACAAACTACTCGGTCAATTTCTAAGCTGCCACTGTTTTCACAATAACAAATGTCAAATTTTACTAAAATAGTAATGACGCATCTCAATAGCGCCACCTAGTGGTCGTTTGTAGAAACTTAAAAGACTGCCCTCATATATGTCAGCAATGGGATTATGCGAAGAGTTCGAGTGTGTCTGGGTGAAGGCGTTGAAAATTTCCATAATTTGTTATAAATTCTTTGTTTATTGCAATTAGTTACATTAAGTTTGTTATGTTCGTTCTTGGAGCTCTTCGCTTGCAGATGCGCCGGAAGGCACATGTGCAAGAAGATTGTACCAGAACAATTTCGTGGGGTGGGAGTTTTTGCGGCAGGGGGAAGTCAGTGGACGCTAGCCTCTGGAAGTAAACGTACGTGATTTTTGGAAACCGGGTTGTTAGCTGCTTTCTTCTGTTTCCCCCCTGTTCCCTGTTTCGTTAAAGACTAAGAAATAGAACAGTTTAATTTCCTTGTAATATTAAAAGTGAGGCAACCTTCAGTTGCCCAGGGTTTCATTATTCGTTTAGGCTAAAGTTAATTAATTTCTGTAAACTTGAACGTCACTGACTGCGTATATCTGTTCATTAAAGTAAATACCGCAAGCTACTGGCGGCGAGCCTATCGTGTTTGAACGTTCAATCTTCCCTCTGTATTTAACTACAATTATTAGCGTTTTGGATATCTTTCTTGCACCATGTGTATTACCAATTTCAAACAGCAGTAGAATTACATTTGTCTTCAAATTCGCCATATTTTTTATTTCCGTGCGATTTTATTGGACTGTGTGCATGAACTTTGTAAGTCCGATTCCCGTAAGCCGCTGGCTTCTCGGCCTTCCACGCGAACCTGCAATCAGCTGTGATTTGGAAGGTGGTGCCCACTAATTTTGACTTATTCTGTACACCACTAGATGCGATTTCCCTCCCATTAGCGTTTCTCGTGAACCACCCTGCTCCTGTGAGCTAAGCCGAAGGCCTCTGCCACCTTTCCTGTTGCGGGTCGACGAAAAAGCTCGTTTGGCTTTGGCTTATTACCATTTGATGGAAATTTATTGTTTATTAAAGTTATTTTTAAATGTTTGCATTTAGAAGCTTTCTTGTTAAACTGTTCATAAAAATAGGGTTAGGTACATTTTGTGATATGTTGACAATGAACTTTTCAGCGCCGGCTTTGACGTTACGCTAAAAAAACATATATTTAATATAGCGATCGGAAGTATCGCGATGCTACTATCGCTATAGTTTTTGAGTATCGATTATTTTATCGCGTTACATTTCGAGTATCGCTATCGCGATACTTTTTTAAATTATTGAGTATCGCGGATATGTGATACTTTGGTGATACGATTTTCCTGAAACACTCTAGAAAATCAAAATAAATAGTTAATTCCAGCTTCTAAACCTGTAAATCCTTTTAGATACTAGGTAGGAATGTAAATATTGGGTAAAAAGTAAAATTGTGAAGCTGTATCTTAAGCTGTTACTCCTTTCCACATTGAGTGGGTTAACAATAACAGTACTCATTACTTTCTCTTATTGCCAAGCTTCTTGAAATATTTTAACCTTTAACAAATGTCTTTTAAACAGGCCGGTATGAAAAATTTTATCTTTGGACTTTGGCCCATCCCAAAGCGTAATATCTAATGTGTAATTCCCCAACGGAAAAGTAACGCTGAAGGTATAGCTATACTTTTCCAAGTACTGGCTATCGCTATCACGATATTTTTCTGGAAAAAGTATCGAGTATCGGTATCGCGATGCTTTTTTTGATAAAACATTGATATAGTTATCGTTCCGACTACTGTTATAATATGATGTGAATATGAGAATAAATGTTAAGGCGTTGTTCATTTTAGAAAAAATCCTAGTAAAAGTGGTTACGATTGGTCTTCTTCTTCGAGTGCCTTATCTGTTACGAGACATAGAGGAGCTACAGCTTAACGTGGGCTCCGAACCACTGGAAGTGTTAACACTGCTACTGCAGAGAAGGCAGAATATCTCGCTGGTTTGCCATTGCCTTGCGAGGGAGAACGGGCGTTAAAAATCCGATGTTCCGGTACTGGGAATTGAACCCAGGACCTTCGGCGTAGAAGTCTAACGCACTAACTTCTAGCCCACGGCTGCCTCTCATTTACGATTTACGATTGGTAGAAATAGATAATTTAATTACGAAGTGCGTATAGTGATGTACTGCCTGACCATTAAAGACCGGAAGCAGTTCAGGCACTAAAAATTGTGGAAATATACAGACATTTAGATATAATAAAAATTAAAAATAGCAATGAAAAAGTTATTGTTAAGTAGTAATTTGCCTTAAATTAATTAATTTCTCACATTGTCTATATTAAAGTAAAACTTATACAACTAATTTTATTACATCAACTAATTTAGGTGTGCTATTTTAACGTGTATGTATACGTGGCTTGTGCGGAATTGGAGATTAAGCAGTAGCGGGTATCGGCTGGATTTTGGATTATTCCTCTTTGCAGAAAGAACCGTATCGAATCACCCTTATAGATAAACCTTCTAAACGTTAAGATGATAAGATATTTTAAGATACGATAGCGATCATATAATAAATAGTATATAACTGAAATCTTAAAAGATGACCCCTGGGTCATCAATGGAAGAATTTAGTTTCGACAAGGTTTTGATATACATATGTGTACTTGTTTCAAATTAGTAAAACAAGGATAAAATATATTAGTATGTCTAGCGGGTTTACCTCTTGAGTTGACTCGCGTAGTAAGGTCACGTGATTATGTCATATGTCAGCTATTGGCTGTCGCTTTGGTTGTTTATTTTGCCTGAATTTTACGAGTTATCTGAAAAATTCGTCTGGAAAACTGTTCTTTTCAGAACTAATTTTTGCTTGTAGTGTAGTCATTTGTGTTAGACGTGCGTTAAATATGTCCCTAAAAAAAGGGAACATTCTTCGATCGCAAAGCCGACAGTTAGTGTTGATTGTGCTTGCTTGATTACTTTGAGCGGAAAAAGGAGAATTACGGTCATCTGATACCACTTTAATGTGTCTAGGAGGTAATAAGTCGATTATTGGTTAGCTAGAATTACAATTTTATTATCAAAATAATCTAATGCTCTAGGGATTAGCGTTTCTTCGGTTAAAAGAATTAAAGCCCATAGTAAGAACCATACTGTTTTGGTCAGTCCTGGTAAAAAGCGACGATGTAAGAACCTGAAATCCACCGATTTGCCTGATTTTTCAAAAATGGCAATTTCGAGATACAATCTACAAGACGTATTTAGACAGTAAGTTCCATAATTTAAGGTGGTTAGTGGTTTTGGTTTACGCCCTTGTCCCTTTTGCAGAAAATGATATTACCCTCGAATCACTAAAGACCGAACTTCGAGAATACCATGTTTTATTGAGTACAAGCAACCTACATCGTACTCTGCATAATATCGGTTTTAAATTTAAGAAGGATAGCAATCGAAGAGCTTTATGTGAAAAACCGAGTGTTCAAATAATGCCACTTTAATTTTTAAGGGTTTACATGGAAATTTTAAATTTCTCACTGCGCCGACGAGTGGTTTTCGTGGACGAAACTTGCAAGATAACGACATACAAAGCATGCGAATACCACAAGGTTACGATGGAAAACGCTTTATTGTAGTCAATGCAGGTTCTAATTCAGATTTTGTTGAAAATGTCTCCTTGTTATTTGTATCAAAATCACCAATGGAAGATTATCATGGCGAAGTGAATGGAGAAATATTTAAGAAATTGTTAACAGAGCACTTGCTCAATAATTTAGAATAACCATCATTAATTATTATGGATAATGCCCCATACCACACTAGTTTAGTCGAAAAGGTGACATCTTTAACCTGGACCAAGGCAAATATTGCAGCTTGGTTAACTATAAATAATATTAATTTCGATCTGCACTTGAACTACGTAGAATTACTAAAATTGCCCCAATCACATGAAAAGGAAAAGCGTTACGTAGTAGACGAATTATTAAGAAGCCACGGGCATGAAATTCTGCGACTTCCTTTCCACCATTGCCAATTTAATGCAATCGAAATGATCTCTGTTCGACAGGTTAGCTTAGCCTCTTGCCCGGCATACGTGCAAAGAGGGCTCACAGAACTTACTCTATTGTAGGAGAATTAACAGGCCATTGGCCTATATATAGAAGAAGAAGAAATTATATGAGCATATGCTGAAAAGTATTATAATAAACATATTCGAAGGGATGGTTACGGTGATGACAAAGTCATAGCCATGAGGAAGTCCTATAGCAGTGTATTCCAGAAACTTGGAAAAATTGTGTGCGTCACACTGAAGATGAAATTAAACGTGTAAGACTTCTAGATGTAACGATAGGAGAAGTTGTAATCAATGCTGACGATTTAAAGAAATTTAGTTCTAGCAGTGACAGTAAAAGTGACTAATTTAATGGTCTAAAAAACTTTCTAATATCCATTTTTGTATAATTTTTAATAAAGTAGATGGCACGAAACAACAAACTTTACAGTCGTAAAAATTGCACACATTTGCGACCCCTTTTTTTATTTATTACAATAGTCAGCTCAGCACACTGGGTGCTATGCATAGCTTTTTTCACATATATAATACATAACAGTACATTCACAAGTTTGGGGTCACCCTGAAGGGCCCCTTGTCACTAATCTATTTGGTTAATCGGATATGAATATTTCTTGCTTCGAATGAGTAGTGGACGGCTGCTGGGCAGGTTTGGATTTTTTCGAAAAACTTTATGGTGGTTGAGCTGATGAACTTTTCGATATAAGGCACTCCAAGTTGATCATGTATGTGTTTGTTATTAACAAACCATGGGGCGTTGATGGCAATTCGGAGGACTTTATTATGGAAATTCTGCAGTTTCTTCAAGTTAATTTTTGAGGTCGAGCCCCAAATTTGGCTGCCGTAAGTAACGGTTGGTCTTAGGGTTGACTTGTAAAGTAGCACCGAGGTCTGGTGACGTAGTTGGGATATTCTGTTAATCAAGGGATAAAGTTTAATAAGTTTCACATTCGCCTTGTTTAGCGGAATGGTTCTGGGGAGTGGTTGGTCTCTGTAGGGTAAAGATGTTGCTCATATATTTTGTTGGATTGTGTTGGATACTCCAACGGTTGCACCACCTTGAAACAGCGTTAACGCTCAGTTGAAGGGTTTGGGCTGCCTCATTTATGCACCTTTCCTGGATTACTATCGCTGTGTCGTCCGCGAACATTGCGAGCACGGTGTTGGGCGGAGTGGGTATAGCATTCACATATAAGTTGAACAAAATTGGATCCAATATTGATCCCTGGGGTACCCCTGCTTTGATGCTATATCTTGAAGAATAACAATTCTGATTCTGACGACAAATGTCCTATTCGATAGAAAATAATTTATGGTAATAAAATGTAGTGGGGGAGTTTGACTTGCGAAAGTTTGAAAAGTAAGCCTTTTATCCACAGCTTGTCTAAGGCTTGGGTAAAATCCAAGAAGGCTGCTAACAATGCTGTTTATTTTCAAAACCCTTCTTTATAGTTTCAACCAGTCGTAATAGTTGATGATGGGTGGAGTAGTTCTTTCTGAATCCGAATTGGAAATGCGGAATACAATCTTTTATCTTCAGAAATTTTTTAAGACTATGCAGAATACGTTTTTCCAGCAGCTTGGAGAGAGTGCATAGCAAGCTTACAGGCTTGTAGCTGGTTGGATCGTTTGCACTTTTCCCGGGTTTATGAAAAAGTAGTACGATAGCATGCCTCCATATCATTGGGAAATAACTCAATCGCATGCAAGCATTAAATATTGTTGCTAAAAACGCAAGAGTTTTGCTTGGCAGTTTTTTAATAATGATATTTGGTATGGAGTTACGACCGGGTGCCTTTTTTGCCGGAAGCTGTTTGATGAAGTTGGCGAGTCCATTAGGAGTTGTTGGTTCAATTGTATTTGATTTCTTTGGGAATGTATTGTCGAGAGTTGTCTATGTGTTCGGCAAGATTTTGATCACTAAAGTCCAATCTGGTTTTGAAAACTGGGGAAAGGTGTTCTGCAAGCTTATTACATTTGTCTTGATCGCTGTAGTATAATATATTGTTGATTTTTAACGGCGCATTAGTTGAGGTTGAGGTAATATGCGCTTGATAGTTGACCACATTATAGGGTCTTTTGGTTTTAGTTCCGCTATACATTTACTGTAGGCTGAAATTCGGTAGTTGTCTAGTTCCCACTTCACCTGATGAGAGAGTTGGTTCAGTTGACGTCTCGTTGCAGGATTTCTGTTTCTTTGCCATTCACGATGCGCTTTATTTTTTTCTTAAATTAGGTTTAAGATGCTGGAGGGGGGATGTGGGCGATGTACTCATTTATTATTGTGATTAGTAGTGGCTGCATAAAGAGATGCTTTAATTATTGAGTTCAGTGTAGTTAAGGCTGAGTCAATTTCTGCCGTACTGTTTATTGATATTGGATATAATAAATTGTGAACGATAGTTTCTTGAAATGTGTCCCTGTCAATGCGGCAATTTATTAATCTAGAAATTCTCGGGTTAGCAATGGGCGTGTTAAAGAAAGTTATTAATACTGGTGAGTGGTCCGAGTCTAATTCTGGAAGGACCGTTTAAGTAATTGGTTCTGCACAGTTTTTGCTGACTATGATGTCCGGAATATCTGGCTGATGGTCTTGCCGGTATGGAAAGTGTGTCCATTCTTCCGGTGCTAGGACACACTTGTGACCCTTGTGCGAATGCAACTTAATTGCACTGACTAACCGAAATGCATGCGCCGTTATATACGTACGATGTAAATAACTTCTGGAATATTCTCGTTGTTGATGCGTCTTGAAATGAGACGGATTATTCTAGAAAGCTCCTTGTTGCCACGAACTAACTATACATCCATCTGTGAGAAGGCATAACAACTACAACCTATACGTGTAGGATACATGTACAGGTTGTAGTTCTTATGATGTTTAACAGATGGCGCGACGGTCTCTGTTTCGTAGTTTCTTTCAAAATGTTGACATACCAACAGGCAACCTATTAATCAGTTTTTTCAGAATTTTGTGTTCTGTTTTATTTAAATCTTTTCCATCTTGGAAGGGGGCCAGCTGCTCCCTCGTATACGTCCTTGGTTGTAATGTAACATCATCATAAAAAAAAAACATAACTAACAAATCAATCAAGGAACATCTTTCGTGAATGCTATTATATATCCCTTGAGCCATACTCTTTAGATGCAGTCCTACCTATACTAGGAATGAGAGGAAGCCCATTTTAAACAGATTGTTGCCTTGTAACGTTTCGCCCCGGTTGCTTATAGGGGACGAGAACGCTCCAAAATTTGTACCCTGGGTAAGCTCTTGAGTTGCCCAGAAATCAATTACAAGTGCTTGGAAAAATAATTTTATTAAATGTTAATTAAATGTATTTACAAAATATATGAAGAATAAATATGTTTCTAAGTTCAATTAATGTGAAAATAAAAGTAAATCCTTGACACGCCACTGGTTTTGTAGGTCGGATGCCGCTCTCTCAGGTCGGCGGGCCGACGCGTCCGTGTCGTAGATGTGATTGCTTCCCTGCATACAAAATGTCCGCTGAACGGTCGAATCTAATTTTTAATATAAACAAACGAATTAGTTATGCCTGGTTTTCGCAAAGAATGAAACTTCCTTGCACTCGGACATACGGAGTTTGTGATTCAGAACTCGGGAAAGTGTTGTGGAAACTTTTCAGGTTATAATTACATGTGCAATGTGAGAAAATTTGCTTTCTTTAAACAAAGTGTGAACTGAGTAAAAACAGTGACAAATCCTTTTGCGTAGGTACACCTGTGTTTCGCCGACAGTTGACAGCCCCAGAATCAACAATCTGTATGTATTCACTTTCAACTTTTACGGTAAAAAATATTCAAACAGGATCTTTTACTTACAGGATTCTGAATTTTTACTTGACGGGGCCAGAATATAAACACGTAAAAATTCAATTTTAGAGTGAATATATTGGGTACACGGAAAATGCAATCTAATTACTTGACTGAAATTTCTCCAGTGCAAGACAACGAGATTGGGACTAATATCACCCTACAAATCTGTACGAAATTAGTCCGTGTCTGGATTTGCAGAAATTATTAATTCTTATTTACTTCGTTGATTCAGACACCAACTTGATAAGCAGTAATAATTTCAAACAGAAACTTATAGCGATGGTAATCGATTCAAACACCGGCACACCAACGATAAAAATGTATGTGACAGGGAAAACGGACTAGGGGGCACTCAAATGAACGAGCAAAGCAGATTAAATATGTATACTTTCCAACCTTACTTTCAAAACGTGCTAGAAATCAAACGACTTCGAACGGCGGTATAAATTGACTAATAACCACAACGGCTGTCGACTGGCGAAGCCCACTGGATCACCCAGCTTCGGAATCTGTAACTGGAAACGAAAAATTATTAAATTTGTTAATACAACAACGGTGAAAACACTGGAAAGTTATTAATTCACTTTTGGGTAAGTATACGGAATTAGTAAACGGATTTTACTACAACGGTTAATTTCAGGATCGGATTTTCAACACTAGGATCTTCTAAGAATACTCTTAGAAGAAGGTCGAGTAATATTTCTGACTTAAGAAGTAAATCAAAAGGCAGGAAATAAAGTGACTTTGAAATGGCCGCGTTTGTGGTTTTATACTGGCCATTTTAGGTTTCAGACATGCGCGCAACCCCATTCTTGTTTGGAGGGGCCGCATGTTCTAGAAGATTTCCGGTGCACGACTGCGGGCAGATGTTTATTGACGCCATTTTTATCTCAAAATGTTGAACCCTCGTGTAATTGGTAATTAACACCAAATAATCACTTTTCACAATTTTGACCCGTTACAGCCTTCAGAGTTTGTATCATTGAGGTACCTACTTTGGAAAATCTAACCCTATTTTAGTAGAATGGTAACTGGTAAGCGGCTATTAAAAAGAAACGTCTTTATAATAAAACGATTACACGACATTTAATAGCTTTTTGATGTGAAATGTTCTTGTTTTAACGTTTCCAAACAGCAAGAATTTTGCCGCGAAATTCTCGTCTCGTAATGTTATTTCTAGTTTTGTCTCAAAGGCGCGAGACGAGTAATAGAGAGAGTCTCGTCTAGATTCTCATAAGCTAGACGAGACGAGACGAGACGAGACGAGAAATTTCTCGTTCTCGACGGCAGCACTATCACCGTTATGTAAGATTAAACTATAGTGTTAAATCTGTATTCTTATACATTCCATTTTGTAGGCATAAAATAATATTGACTTTGTATGTGTTTAAATTGATATGAATTAATTACTAGTTGATTTTATTGTAAACACTGCGAATTTGTTTTCCGTACAAAAAAGTATTTGGACTAAATTTCAATGTATAATCCTCTTGATGTTTGGCTAATACAGTTAGAGTAGAACAATTGAGTATGCTTTGCTTGGGGAGCTGTATTTCGTGCCGTTTAATTAATTAATCCTGTTTTATTTATTCGAGTAATTACCGCGCGAGCTTTATGTCTTGTTCTATTATCTGTCAAAGAAAATAAACCTATTTCAACGGTGTACCTACATCTTAACTTTAGTATCATAGGCGCGCTCGTAGAGAAGTATTTAGAGGCGCCATTAACGTTTACGTTAATTGATCGGTGAGAATAATTTTCTCTGGTCGAACCTTCGATTTGGGAATTTGGGATTCCGTTCCCGAAGGAAACCATTCTGTAGAAGACTTTTGCGAGAACTACAACCTTTTGTAAAGGGTTTATTGTCATTGCTAATAATTCTAATTGTGCTATTATATTAACTAGCAGAAGGTTAAATAAAAAAGGATCGTGATATATAATTATTTTTTGTATTAGTACGTCAAAAAATGTTTGCCCTTACATAATATATATAAAAATTACATTATTAACACCATACATAGCTAAGTTATTGTGTTTATGACGCGTAAAATTGTAATTTTGTAGGTTTTATGGAGCTTCTTGTGTTATTCTAATCCCGAAGCTAGTAATGCGCAGATCAGGGCCGTAGTTAACTATTTGGCGCCTGAGGGAGCCACACCAACGATGCCTTTTTAGGAAGTGCTTTAGAAATATTTTTGGTTAAAAATTTAAAGAATTGTATAAATTGCTGTACAGGGTGTTACGTATGCAAATTGTATTAATGAAGGTGGACATCAATTTGAAAATATTCTTAAGTAAAATTTTCTCTATTCGTTTATTTTTGTATCTTTTTTTATTTTTGTGTTATACATTTATTTTGCATTTACTAATAAAATAGTAGAAAATAAATTAGAGTGTACCTACTTCCGTATTTTAAAATTTAATCCTGATACATATGGTACCATTGAAATCGTCTTATAAATAGCTTTCCAAAGAGTTAACTATATACCGGCTGTCCCATAAAATTTTTAAAGTAGTGCCACGTGACCGGAAACATATGATCTGAGGAATAATGTAATTGTACAAATAAAGGCAGTGTTCTTTATCATATATATTGTTTGAGGCTTTTAGTATATTTAGTATATTAATATAAGTAAACATAACATTACAGAATGGTTGTCCAGATGGTCTAACGAAGCGTTTCTCAATCTGTGGGGAGCGCCCACCGGGAAGAGAGGATGGGTGCAAAAGTCCTCAGAGGGGTGCAGCAGAAAAATAGTAAAACGGAAATTAGTATACTGAAACTAATACAAAATATATTAAAGGCTAATTTCTGATTACTAAACTCGTTCAATTTCTTCACAAAGAAATCCCGAGATTTTTTTTTATATTCATGGCCTTCGTGCTTTGTTTGCAAATGCTTCTTTCGTTTATTTGGTTTCATACTGTCAGCAGCCAAAATATTTAAACATATTTTACACTGAGGTCGATCTTCCCCATTAACGACTGGATTTATAAAACCAAAATTAAAATACTCGTCACAATATTTCCTAGTTTTAGCTTTGGGAGTGTTGGCAGCTTTCTTATCTGTAGATGCAGACGTGCTTGCACGCTCAAAATTACGTTTAGACCCGATTGAATATTTTTCCTTAAATATTTGTACAAAATTTAAATCGCTCAGATGCAACAGAACACAAACGAAATATTACACGTCTACTTGCAGATACGCTTGCTAATAAACTGACCTAACTGAACATGCATCAAGGTTTTACACGTTCTGTCCCCACTGTCACTGGGAAAGTTCGAGATTCCGTCCTGCTAGAAAGGGGGACCTGTATAATACCATATTTAAAAAGGGACCCGCGAAACCTAAAAGTTTTGGGAAACGCTGGCCGATCCTGGAGCTTCAAACGTTAGACCCTAACTTTTACGATATTACTCAGGTATACAGGTAAAATTTTGAGTGGATAATGAAATAATATCACTTATTTGTAATTTTCCAATAATCTTTTATCTTCTTATTCAAGCATAAATTTATGTTTATAAGCGGATAATAAACTGTTTACAAATTTCATAGAAGTTGTAGCCAAAGAACAAGATTCTTATGATGCTATAGGATAACTTTTGGTTTTCACATCTCTTAATATGAAGTTCATCTACCGTTGCACAGCATAGTTGTTGCAGCCAAAGAACAAGATTCTTATGATGCTATAGGATAACTTTTGGTTTTCATATCTCTTAATATGAAGTTCATCTACCGTTGCACAGCATAGTTGTTGCAGCCAAAGAACAAGATTCTTATGATGCTATAGGATAACTTTTGGTTTTCACATCTCTTAATATGAAGTTCATCTACCGTTGCACAGGCATTTGTTAGTTGCTACCTTGGCGTTGAACGAAGCGGTTCTTTAAAAATGGGAAAACGAAAATGCTTGAGAACGATTGAGTAAAAGATGTTGGAAGATGTGGATAAGGGTTTCAAACAAAAAGATGTCGCTGCCAAATTTGGTATTACTGCCAACAATGTGTCTGCAATCGTAAAAAAACAGCGAAAATGTATTAAAACAGCACGAGGAACTTGATTTGGGCTGCAAACAAATTAGGTTGTGTGTTATACAGTTTTATGATTAAAATATCGCCAACTATCAAACATGTGCGATTAATTTCGTATTTAAATATGAATTCTATGTAGTGAATTCATTTGGGTACTTTCCAACATGACTATATGGAAGTTCGACTGTACATCATAAACAGAGGTTGATTTTATCGTATTTTTGTACTATTTTTGGCGGTTAATATGAATACAGGAAATAAAAATCTAATCGGTGAACATTTACCTTAAAAATGTGACAAACTACAAAGATCCTGACTAATCGATATGGAAGGCAAGCAAAAAAATCAAAAGACCGATAACCCAGGTGTCACCATTAAGAACTGAAAATGGTTGGGCAAGAAACAACAAGCAGAAGGCAGATGCCGCAAAACTCATCGAAAAGATATTTCAACCGAATGAACAACAACTACAACATGAAGCACTGTATGCAGAAGATGGAAGAGAGGATGATGAAATAAAATTGGTCACTCCATGAGACGTGACAAAAAATTAAAGAAAACATAAATCCAAAAAAACCTCCGAGATTTGATTTAATAATAGGGAAAATTTTGAAACCCCTACCTAGAAATGGAATACTAAAACTAACTAACATAATAAATGCAACATTTCGATTACATATGTACCAAACATATGAAAGATAGACGAAGTCATAACGTTACAGAAGCCAGGAAATTTACCGATTGAAACAGCACCATATCGGCCCATCTCGCTCTTACCCATAATTTCAAAGCTATTTGAAAAGCTATTACGCAAGAGGCTCTGATACCAACACACCAGTTTGGATTCCGAAACCAACATTCCACTGTAGAGCAAGTTCAGAGGGTAATAAATGCCATAGAGAAAAGCCTTGAAGAGAAGAAAGTCTGTTCAGCAATCTTCGTAGATGTTGCACAGGCTTTTGATAAAGTATGGCATCAAGAACTAAATCATAAACTAGAAAAAATCTGCTTCAACAATTTGCTGAACTTCTGAATTCTTACATCGCAAACAGACTATTCAGAATCAAGCAAGAAGAGGAATACTGCGACTTATACGAAATTATGACTAGGGTACCACAAGGCAGTATACTGGGACCAATAATACACTTACTGTACACCAATTACATCCCGTCAACCACCGAGAGAACAACAGCCACGTTCGCAGAGGACACTGCGATACTAGCGGAAGGCGAAGGAACTGAGGAAACGGCAGAAACATTACAACATGCCACAAACCAGTTGGACAGACGGACCGATGGCAAAATGATGGTGAACAAATCTAAACGAAAGCAAGTCGGTGCATATCAACTTCATGAGCAAGAAGGATTATTACGTGCCAGTGACACTCAACAACAGCATCATACCACATGCTAATACAGCAAGTATCTTGGAATGAACTTGGATGATAAACTACGATGGAAAGAGCATATAAAGAAGAAAAGAGAAGAACTAAATATAAGATATAGGAAAGTATATTGGCTGTCCGGAAGAAGCTAACAACTTTCAATACATAACAAGTTACTTCTGTACAATCAAGTTTTAAAACCAGTATGGGAATACGGTTGTAAATTTTGGGGCTGCGCCATCAAAACTAACATCAAACAAATTCAAAATTTCCAGAACAAAGTGCTGAGGAATATCGTAGTGGAATGATATCCACAGGGATGTAGGGATAAAACTTTGCTCAGAAGCATGAGACCAGACTTCATCACCACGTAAACGTCGAGGTAGTCCAACTCCTCGACAATACAGATCTACTGAGAGGGCTCAAGAGGACTAGAGTTAGTGTAAAGAGACGTGAAAGTGTCAATGAAAAAAGCAGAGCAACTATGAAGAGTTAACACACAAAAAAAGTGTTGCAAGACAGAATTTTTTTTCATTCATACTACCGTTCCCCACGAAACCGCTTTCGCATTACTTCAGGGGGGTGCGGGCGTCCCTTACATACTAGTCATTCGTGCAACATGCACTCTAAACTTAACTAAGTGAAATGCGGTCGCCTCAGTCGGGGTTCGACCACGCGGCCGATCGTACCGCATTTCACTGTGACCTCGATTGCCTCGCACTGTCCCATCGAGGCAAGCCAGAACTGAGAGGACACCAGCAGGTGAATTCCTAGCATAACCGTTTACTTAATTTAAGTTAGATGAAAATTACTGGTTAATCTGTTAGGCTTGTGATGTTACACCTTGTTAAAAAAGTTATTATGATTTTTGTATTACTTTTTCACCTTACTTCAGGTGAAAAAGTGATACAAAAATCATTATAACTTTTTTTTCACCTTACTTCAGGGAAGCAGGGTGGCGGACAAGCGAGTACTGGTAAAACAATACTCAACGTTAAGGAACAATCCGCGCGGTGCCTACTTGGATGGGTGACCGAAATCTTCGCTCTAATACTGCAACCCGCGGTGCCTCGGAGAGTACCTAAAACCGTCGGTCCCCCTGGGTTAGTGCGCCACGTCACTAACTACCTCAAACAGGGTTAAAGTGGCAGCAGGGTGCAGAACCGAGTATTCGAATCTCCCCGCAGTCATTTCCCATACGCAATTTATTTATTTTATTTTTACCTTACTTCAATCTTGAATCGTATGTACTAGTTAAGAAATTGTTAGTGGAAAGGCCTCATATTGAATGACAATACAAAACGTTAATTTTAGGTTATTTTGAGTTACTTTGGTAGCACCTTAAATTTTGTTTCTGTTTGTGCATAAAATGTTTGTTACTGAAAGTTACTTATGAAATCGTGAAATGTTGGAAAATGGGGATGCTGAAAAATACAGTTTTTAAAAGATCCAAGAATGAACCGAAACGATTCTTTTCAGCTTTAATTTATTCAACAGCAGCGTGCAATTGCTAGAAAAAACCATTTGACAACATGAAGAAAGTGTGATTTGTTGTATTGAAACTGAAGGGATTTTCAGCATTAGCTGTACATACGTTAGCAAAACCTGTTTCTGATTTCCGTTTTCATTCAGAAATCTTCCCCATTTCTAATACTAACGTTATTAGACCGCTAAATATTCTATCGTTGCCTTGGTATTAATTTACGTCATAAAAGCACGTTTCGTCATCTAAAATGAAGTTTATTTATTTTACTTTTACGTATAAAATTAAGCTGGTATAATGTTCGTTACATTTACGTAAAAATGTATGTTAAGCAGTCGGTTATGGGAAAGCCTTTTGTGCGCCATTACTATTGTTAACTTTAAAGTGACAATCGCAGCTTGCTCTAATTTACTTTTTTATAGACTGCGAAAGAATGTACGGTTCTTATTAAGTGTCATAATGGAATGAAATGGTGCAACGATGATATCTCTAACAGCTAACAGATTTAATTATTTCGCATTTGGATGTGGAAAACTTTTAGACTTTTAACCATTCAGATTCTAAAATAGGGCATAGTATAATAAAGATATATCAAAAACCACGGATAAAAATATTAAGGCAAGTTTTTTAAAAAGTATTTCGCTTTTAATGTAATGAGAATACTTGGAACTTCAAGAAGGTGAGTTTATCCGTTGTATAAAAATTATAATCTATTCCGTGTCTCTAATGTACTTTGTATAGAAAATACAATTGGCGTCATGATTCTTTGGTAATATGAAAATAATAAAATGCTTTTTAACTAACAAGCGTGCTTTGAGTAGTCCGGACGCTCTGTTATGATGTGCTTGTTGAATTGAAATTCTAATAATGTTTGGAAATCTGATCATCAGATATGTGTGATTCCCGTCCTCGGCAATGGAATTATTTGGCTATTCTCAATTTTTATCAGTTGGAAAAAGAAGGCTCCGGTTGCGGGTTTATGAAAATAATGCTTTGAGCAACAGGTCTCGCAGTGGAACAGAAGTTCTTGAAGGGGCGGCGGTCTTGTCTAATTCCGGATAGTTAGTAATCCAAGACTGAGTGATTCCGGTATGTTTGTGACTTTCGGTAAAAGAAATGAGACGCCTGTGCGCCGCCGCCGCGTCTTGTTCGCAGGTGGCGCTCTCGTGCATCCCTGCATCCCGGAGTCGCCCCCGCAGCAGCCCCCGGCCCAGTTTAGCCCCGGTCGCTATGTTACCCGGTCACGCTGCACCTACATTTGATTCGCGCTTTTCGTATATATCAAGAGCACCGATTTAGTTTTCCGAAGACAGAAGTTTCTGCGAATATTCACCGATTCCCTAGAATTTAGAAGTTTTCCCTCATATAAAAACTTTCGAAGTTGAGTTTTAAAATTTAATAAATTGTTAAGTTAACTTTGCCGAAGAAAGTGTTCAGTGTTCTTAGAGTAGATGCAAATTTTATAATGAATACGCTTTTATTGGCCATTTTGCTCGTAGTAAGCCACATATGTTTGTGTCTATGTTACAACAGTTTGAATGTCCAGCAAAACATTCGTCATGGTCGCTCGAGAACCAAACTTCTTCGAGCTAATCACCACGGAGACGAACACTGTAAAGAGGAAGCCAGCTCTAATTTGACTGAGGAGACCCTAGAGAAACCTAAAGCAATTCCGTACCAGCAGTTGAAGGTTGCGTCAGTAACAGATGACCCAAGTTATGGTAGCGGAGTCTTCACCACGGACAGCAGTTTGTCGAAAAGTAAATTACAAGCGACAGTTAAATCAGAGCAGGAAGAGTTAATTCCATTAAATCAAAACGCGGATCAATATTTAATGCCTTCACGTCGGAGCGCTACTGGTTTGAATAGCACCGGGGAGTTTGGTGGTACTTCTAAACGGAATTTTAGTAGAAAAGTGACCGTCGATTCGAGTTTTGGACCGAACCTGAACAAGAGTTGGCCTAGCGTGGACAAAAGCACGGCGTATCCGGACCAAGGGAAAGATGTAACAACGGGACCCGGAGCCCGATTGGAGGGTGACGAAGTGGACGAATCGCAACTTCAAGATCAGTTTCTGGAGAACGAAGTTGAACAGCAAGTTGAACTTGCGTCTGAGAAGTCCGCTGCCGGAAGCGCCCGCAGTGGCCACGTAGATATAGTAACTCGTTTTTTACGAATCGTAGAATCACAGCATTTATTAGGAGAAAATTGCACCGCCGGCACCGACTTGAATTTAGGGGAAGGTGTCGTGGACCGTTACGCTCAAGAACGTTTCCGTGTAGAAGCCAACGTGGCAGTTAACAGAGCCAACATGCTGACTCGCATTTGGAAGTATGCGGACCCAAGCGTGGTTATGTCCGAATACCTTCTTCATGCGTCCGTGTTTTCCATGGTAGAGTTTGACAATGACATTTTCGCCGCTGGGAACTGTTATGACCAGTATCAATACAAAGATTATTGGTTATTTTGTCCGTATGCTTACCGTCTTCCGGAAGGTCCGATTCTCGTTAAAGATCTCGCCGTCGAATACAAATATCTAAGCAACACTTCGGAATGGTTCTACATCGCCCGAAAGAATGCGGAGAGGGTTATCAAAAACTATAAACAATTTAGCAGGGGTAAGTATTGTTTTATTGTTCTCTCTGTATATTAAGGAATATTGGCAAACATAAGGTGTAGCATAATCTCGAGGTGGTGACGGGAGGAAAGCACTTAATTTATTAATTAACGGGAATAGTAAGTAACCAGCACCAAAGTGAACAGCTTAAGGGAGTGCAGTTCTTCAAATTAGCTTGTTTGCATGACCTGGCTGTTCTCGCTTACACTGGCTGGTAGTTGAAGCTCGTATCTCAGGCAATGTCAATTAAGCTGATCCTGAAAGTTCCGCCCGCAACGGCGTCCCAGATGAGTGTTCAACTGAACCGACTTGAGCTATGTTGAGTTATATTTATATCCTTTCTCATTATCGTGGCGGTAACGCCCGATCTATCACATTATCATTTTAAAGTGTGCATGTATCAGCTGCCCGGAAACAAATACTGAGGCCGGTCTCTGTTTACTAGATTCATAAAGCACTCTGCGTCCATTCGGTCTTGATCAACTCGCTACTATTGTTATTTCCTTTTCTTTTGGGTGGGACGACCGCTCGTAAAGATCCCACATCAGCTTGCTATCGGATTTGTTATGACTTTACTAAGTATTCTTTTCGAAAGCTTATGCGATGTCCGTGAGCGACGACGCTTCTAGAGTTCGAATTTTCGAACGTATCCGTTTTTACTACGTCAATGGGCAACGCTGCATTAACGTCTTATTCTGTTATATTACAGCTTGGGGACAATTCACGAGCGTATATAGTACAAAGAATAAAATTAGGGTATCTGCAAGATCTAGTTTGTTTATTTGATAGTAAGGAGAAATTTTAAAAAATATGCCAAACATAAAGTTGTGCCCTAAAAAGTTGGAAAATGATAAAATTTAAAGTTCGTTAAGCTTGGTAATATTGCACGTTTATCAATATGCTTCAATATATGTTGCCAAAGTCAATGCGTATATCAACTACAGTGATGGAACTTATAATTAGGATATAGTAACATATGGATATTATATATAAAACATTATTTTAAATGGTTATTTTTTTGTAATAGCTAATCCCAATATCACAAAATCAATCCGTATACCATCAAACACAACGAAATTTAACTAAATCCGAGTATTGCTGGTTACATACAGGGTGTCCCAAAACGTACTGGCAATATTTCAAAGATGAATTCCAGAACTTATTTAGAATCGAAAAGTTCATATAAACATATGTCTTAAACGTAACCGTTAACGAGTTCTTGTTTATTTCATAATTTATGTGGCTACAATTTTAGTTCAACGAATTTTATGAAATAAATCTCTTTTTAATACATTTTTATTATTTTATTTCCAACAAATGTTCAATATTATCTCCATTGTGTTCGATACACAAGGCCGCACGTCGCAGAAGAGATCGCTGCGTTCTTAATATGTTTGTTGGGTTATTTCTAATAATATCGGCAGCCTGCTGTATTCTTTGGCGTAATTCTTTTACCGTGTGCACTTCAGTTGCATAAACAATCTGTTTCATGTGATGCCAAAGATAAAAATCTAATGGAGTCAGGTCCGGCGAACCACGAGTCCTACTCCAATCCATCTTCCCGGAAAATGTGCGTTAAGCTAAGCTCTAACACGAAGCCATTGATGTGCTGGTGCCCCATCGTGTTGATACCACATTACACGTCCAATATTTAATGGCACATCTTCCAGTAATAAGGGTAAAGAGTTTTTTAGAAAATATTCGTAATTCGCACCATTTAAACAGCGTGGCAGTTCAAATAGTCAGACGATCATTAAGAATACCAGCTATTATATTAACAATAAATTTATGTTGAAAATGCGAACGTCTTCTGAAATGAGGATTTTCTGGAGCCCATTCATGAAAATTATGATATTTATTGATACCGTCTTGCGGGACAGAAACTTCATCGGTCCATAAAATATGCGGTAGGTTTTGATTGTTTGTACCCAATTAGAAAATCTTAAACGAGCTTCAAAATCATTACCTAGAGCTTGAACTCTTTGATGACGATATGGATGTAAGTGAGCAGTTCTCGTTATTCTCCAAACCTGGTTTCTACATATTCCAGTACGTAATGCAATTCTTCACACACTTAAAGACGGATCTTCTTGTAATAAATCAAGAACTTGTTCATCATCGTTTATGAGCCTACGGACAACTCCTTGGCCGACTGCATGTCTTGCATTGAAAGTGCCATGTTTCCTCAGCAGACATTGTGAATTAAAGAAAACTGCACGCGTAGGCAGTCTTCTATTGGAATATCTTCTACGATATGCTTGTTGCGCTGCTAAAGTGTTTCCATCACACAGACCGTAAACATAATGTATATCTCCATATCCTCCATTTGAAAATAACATTGGTATTGTAAATCACTTGTGAATTACGATGGGAATAAGGGTAA
Source organism: Limonius californicus (assembly GCA_014611495.1). Lineage (NCBI taxonomy): Eukaryota > Metazoa > Arthropoda > Insecta > Coleoptera > Elateridae > Limonius > Limonius californicus. Next base: position 4,421 of record JABXWE010004594.1, on the reverse strand, counting down.
AAAGAAGTAAACTTACAAGTTACAAACAATAGTTTGTTAAAAACTATGTTCAAATGTTACCAAACAAAAGACGCGATCATGGCAACTAGAACAGTATTTCAGAAATCCTTTGAACTAAAATTTTGGGACACACTGTATAGCATTACTGTTTGTGTTAACGTTTTTTTGTATTAAAATTGATAGGTAAATTTAATACAGTACACGCTTGTTGGAATCACGGATAATGTTATCATTCGGGTATTATCACTTTCGCGAAGAACAGGCCGGATGTATGCTATCACACAGGAAAAACATCGTTTATACTAATCATAGGTTTGGTTTATGTTATCCATTTTTTCTTAGAATTGCTTTCGTCCAGGAGCAATAATCTTGTTTGGATGCGTTTTATTGTTTGTTTGTATTTTCAAGTCATAGTGGTACCGGATTTCTATCTACAGCCTGCAGGCTGGTTGGCAGCAGCTAACTCAGTTCTATTCTAACCCTTTGCAATGGCTGACGTAAAAAAGAGACGTTAATTTAGCTTAACAGAAAAAATTAACAGTTTAGAACAACAGTATAAGTTGTCGAAAATAAGATAGCAGAATGACAATTTAAACACAAAGAAATTGCACTAGGAAAGACAATCAAGTGTAATCTGCATTGAAACTTTGGTTCGCTAATGTCCGTGAATATAATGCACGAGTAGGTGGTACGTTGATGCTCCAGTAAGTGGAAGAACAGAAAAGAAACTCAAAAGGAAAAGATAGAACAGTTTGTTCCAACAGAAGGATGGTTTCGCCGTTTATTATGATTAATCGGTTATTGCTATGAAAACCCCCGCGTCCTGATGTGATCACATTAAGCGGGGTGCACTGTATTAAAATTTTTGAAATAAATACGTTATAACAACAATATTTAACACAAACGGTACCTTTGATATAAGCAATGTAGCGTTTTACAAATGACATATGTTTCATCAAAAATGTGGAATTGTTAAGCTTGATTTTTTTTTCAAAGGTATATAAGAAATTTGATTGCGAACAACATTGAAACTAGCAACGAGAAGAATTTTTTGTTTAGAAGAATAACGTTTCCTGTTTATTTTAGATGTAAAAGGCAATATTATTGTGATCCTCACAAATTCAATTTTGCGGTTCTGATGTACGCTTATGTGTTTATATGTGTTGGAAATATCGAATTCTCACGAATTACTACACCGATTTTATGGAAATCTAAGAGGGATTGTAAGGTTTGAGAAATCACGAAACATGGTTAGGGTTACTGTTTTGAACATAATACAGTTAAAGTACAATTTTAAGAATCCAGACAAGAGCTTAAAGAAATCAGTTTAAATCTTTGCTAGTTTTCAATTCATCTTGGAGATGAATTCGAATCTAGACATGCCATCCAGTGAACACCCTCGCAATCGTAACCTATGCCTGCATCATATATCACTCGCTGTATTTTTCTTTTTCACGATATTTATATAATATCTGTTCGCAGTCGAGTGTAGATGAAGCTTACAACGTAGATCGTACCTGGACTTTTCCAAGAGGATCACATTACCGGCAGCTTTATAGTTATTTTCTGTTTCTCTATACTCGTTTTTGGCGATGTTTACGTTGCATACGCGACCCTTCGTTGAAGGAACACTGCTCTATTTTTGCATATCTGTGTTAGCTCAGGTTAATTTATTTGCTACAAAAATCTGAGCTTTACGGTTGCTGTCACGGAAGATTTCTTCCGGACCTGTTGCACTTGATCATTTTCTAATTTTTTAGGGTACTTCTTTCTCCGGTAACGTCTAGCAAGGCATTACACGTGTTTATTTTCATTGGTTAAAGTATACTTCTTGTAGGGTAAAGCATATAACGTGTATACACGGTGTTTCCGAATAATGTTCTGGCATGTAGATATATATTATATATCAAAATAAGCCTAAAGTTCATATAAACATTGATCGAAATACGGACCCCTACACAGTTATAGGCCTTCAAAGTCTTCAAAAAAATGTTATTTTTCTTGAATATATATGGAGCTAATACAGCTGATATCACCAAATTTGGTACAGAATTACAGGCAAGTGAGACCTTAATTTCTGTTAAATTTGATTAATACAAATTTTTTGGGAGAAGTTTTTCTATGTGGTTTGCCGTGGTTTTCCCACAAAAATTTTTCCTTAATGTATGGGCAGATATTGTTGGTGATATATTGTTGCGACCTTCTACACTTACACCACTAGTGTAAGGTGGACATTACCTGGAGTATCTACAACAGAACTTATGACTTGCTGGAGTATCCGGTAAAATATGTTGTTTAAGCACGATGGTGTTCCTGGCCATTTTCCAATGCTTGTGAGAAATTACTTGAAAAATATTTTTGGGCAAAGATGGATTGAGCGAGGGGGACCAAGAGCTTGACCACCTAGATGTCCAGACTTAAATCCTTTGGATTTTTACGTATGGAGCCACTTCAAAAGTCGTGTGTATGCATCACCTGTTGATGACTTAAATAATTTACAATAACGCTTCACACATTATTGTAATGCAATTAGAAATACATTAAGGATTTATGCAAGAGCGCGACAATCTTTAACCAGAAAACTAACGATGGCAATTTTGAGCATTTATTATGATTGTCTATCGATTTTAATTTTTGTACGTTTCCTCTTTATTTTTGTAATTGTTGGTTTAATCTAAAATTAAAGTATTTTGAATGTTATGACGATACTTTTTTTATATTTAATTAACTATAATCAATAATTTAAATGTTATTATTTGAGGCTAACTAGACTTATTCATGGAAATTCCTATAGTGCATCTCCAATTAAAACATGGATTATCTTTTCTATATTTCACTTGCAAAGGAGCGATCTTATAAAAAAAATTGAAATAAAGGGGCGGAAACTGTTTGTAATAAATGTTTCTATTAAATTAAATTAAATAAAAATTGAATTACATATAAAAAAATGTGGGGTGAAAATTACCCTTAACCCGTAGGAAAACCTCTTCTAGAGGGTTTGTGTTTTGCAGATTCCACACACATTAAAGTCTTACTTACGTGTCATTCTGTATCAAGTTTGGTGATAATAGCTTTGTTACCTCCAGAGATATTCAAGAGAAACAAATTGTTTTGAAGCTTCTGAAGGCTTGTAACATCGTAGGGGTACATATTTCAACCTATGTATATGTAAATTCTAAAAAAAGTACTGCATCAGTTGCACAAATAAGATAAATTGCAGTTTAAACCCATTGTTTTCAAATATTTTTCATTTCATCATTGTAAATATAATACAGGTACTTAAGCACAATACTAGTAATAATAATGTTGATCCATAATCCGAAACAATTCGATATATAAAATTTATTGAGAAACAGGCTAGAGGTTAGTGCATTAGACTTCTACGCTGAAGGTTCTGGGTTCAATTCCCAGTACCGGAACATCGGATTTTTAACGGCCGTTTTCCCTAGCAAGGTAATGGCAAACCAGCGAGGTATTCTGCCTCGTAAATCTTCTCTGGAGTAGAAGAAGAAGAACCACTTCCCGTGGTTTGGAGTCCACGTTAAGTTGTAGGTCCTCTATGTCTGTGGCAGTTGAAGCCCGCAAAACACGCATAGGAGAGAAGATCGTTACGTCCCGTAAGAGACAAAGTACTCGAAGAAGAGGAATATATAATAATGTAGTCTACACTTAAACGTTTATTACAATCCACACTAATTAATTGTAAACTATTTTAGTATTTAATAGGCCATCCTTTGTTTTTAATAACTAATTCACATCTTTTTGGCATAGAATTCACCAGAATTTGTAGTTCCTTCTTCATAATACAGCGATACCAGGTATCAGTTAGGGATTCGATTAATTCCAATTTTTTGTGGGACTTTTTCTTGAATTAATGTTAGAAATTCTCTGTCATAAGTTTTCTATAGGATTTATATCCGGTGATTGTGTTGGTCAGTCTATTCTTTTAACTTTATTGGTCGACATCCAAGATTGAACAACCTCTGCTCTGTGGTAAGGAGTATTTTCATCTTGAAAGATAAAGATTTTGTCACGAAATAACTCTTTTCCACTAGACATCTTCTCATGTAAGACATCAATGTATTTGGTTGCATTCATCATGCCAGATGCAACATGCAGTTTACCAACACCTTCAGCAGACATACAGCCCATATCATGATAGGTTGGATGTTTAATTGTTGGCAGAACACTGTGGTGAAAGTTCTTCTGCAGGATATCTTTTAACATATGTGTTTCCAGCATGATTAAAGGTAAAGGTAGATTCACCACTAAACAATACCTTCTGCCATTGTTCTTAGAGCCAATGGCGATGATCCTTTGCCCATCGCAAACGGCGAGGCCTTTGTTTTTCTGATAGGAGGGCTTTGCTACTCCTAAATCCAGATTTAAGAAGTCTCCGTCTTACAGTAGAACTGCATACA
>JABXWE010004593.1:0-51269 GCA_014611495.1 Limonius californicus | reverse complement strand
TTATAAACACTTATGGCAGCACTGACAGGTGGCTGAAACTGACATTTCAAACTTTCAAATTCAAATCGAACTACCAACATCGTAAAAAAACAAACTAAAAACAGTACGATTATAGGCCACCTTAACGTACTGTTTTTAAGCTAAAACAGTGCGCTTAGAATGGCTTTATAAAACCGAAATAGAAAAACGATTTTTAATTTCTGCTGTCTAGAAAACCTTAGTGTTTCAGTATCATTAGTGTGTTGCTAACTTTTTGTCACTGGTATCTATCTATCTAATCCACCCTTACCATTTTCCACGACCCACATTAGACATCCTGTATAATGTTTCCTAAAATTTCTGCCTAAAAATTGTCTCCATTTTTGGCATGTATTTTGAATTATATGTGGGAAGCATTTTATTGTGGATGTATTTATTTGCACCTATGTACCTAATAGGCAAACTGAGATAAGGTGAAGTGGGGTAACTGTGTACTCGGGGTAAGTGTGCAGGCGCCTTAGAATTCGTTAATCTTATGGTTTTCTGTAGCGCCGTCTATGTATATACATTTGAACTATATATCGGCACGAATCTGCAAGGTAGTAAAATAATTTGAATCCTTTACAGTTTACAGTGTAAAATAATCGTTTGACGGGTGCACGTGTTTTCGAATGCACAACATACAGTTTGGAACATACATATGTTATCTATTCTAATCGGCTAAGAAACGTAATTATAAGTGTTTTTAAAGACTGTACAAGCAAAACAAGGTAAGTGATTTCAAAGTTACGGCGATATTTTTAAATTATTTTTCCTTTAACCCTAAAATATTAGCTACTAAACGAGTTGCCCCAGAGAAATTTCATGCTGGGGCATGTGTTTAGTAAATATGGTGGCCAAGTGTGTAGTATACTACACACTTGCCCTCAGCCCAGTGAGGTAAACATTTTTGGGTTTTAGGAAATTATGGTACGATGTTATAAGAAAAAATCTGCAAGGAGAACTACCTATGATGAAGAGAAACTCAAAAGGGCGATAGATGAAATTAGTAGAGGTGTCATTCGCCAGTATGGTGCTCACAAGAAATACGATATTCCACAGATGACTCTTAGTTATCATAGAAGAGGGCTAAGGGGTATAAAAAGTTTAAGTATTGGGAAGATCTGCGGCAATTTCTCTGGAAGAGGAAGCTAACCTTGCAGAATGTTTAAGGACAATGGAAAAATGGGGTTGGGGGTTAACTCGACGTGACATTTTCAATATAGTTGAACAATATGTTACTAGAAATGAACTTAAAACTCCATTTAAAAAAGGCCGGCCAGGTGAAGATTGGTTTTTGGGATTTTGTAAAAGACAAAATTTGTCTATTAAAAAACCTCAATCTGCAGAATATTCAAGGAAAAAGTGCTTAAATCCTTTCATCATCAACGAATACTTCGAAATATTGAAACAGTTAGATAAACTTGAGTTACATGATAAACCACGTCAGATCTGGAACTTGGACGAAACAAACTTTTCACATGATCCATCTAAAACTAAAATTGTCGGAAAACGAGGAACTCCTTAATCGAGGACTACTGCAGGAAGTAGAAGAGAAAATACCACAGCATTGATGGCTGTGAGCGCTGATGGTTTCAAGGCGCCACCATTAATTGTCTTTAAAGCCAAGAATATGTGGGATGAGTGGGTTGCTCCTCCATCAAAATCATTTCCTGGAACGACATACGCTGCGACTACTAATGGGTGGATGGAATCTAACCTTTTCCTAAGATATTTCGAAAAATCGTTACTAGAAATATTTGGCCCTGAACGACCCAACTTGCTTATATATGACGGACATGTGTTACACGTGGATGAAAGGTTGATCAAACTACAAGCTAGCTCGAGACAATGGGGTGACCATACTGAAATTACCGCCCCATTCATCTCATATTTTACAACCTCTTGATATAAGTGTTTTCAAATCTTTAAAAGTAAAATGGGATCAAGAACTGGTTTAATGGCAGAGGCATAATGAAGGAAGAAAAATTCCCAAGAAAAAATTCAGTTCCTTAGTAGGCCAAATATGGAAACAAACTGAATCTGAGATCATTTGCAGCGGTTTTAGGAAAGCCGAAATTTATCTTTACAATTCGAGATCATAAGTAAAGAGCAATATGATCCTGTAGCCTATCTGCCTATAGAAGGTGGGAAGAACACCAACACCTGCAAATAGATAACAGTGACGATAATAACCAACCAGGCCCCTCCGGTTTAAATCGAAAGCTATCTCAAAATAATGTCCACTTCAAGGAACTGCTATTGGCTACGGTCAAACAATCCGATCCATCAAAAAAGGTAACAAAAAGGAAGGTGTGTACGGGAGCAGTCGTTATAACAGGAGACGAAGTAAGGCGCCGCATAGAAGAAAAGGAAAACAGTGTAAAATCTAAAACAGTAAGGAATAAACAAAATGGGAATGAACTCAGTGAGGAAGAAGAGGATAAAAAACCTGAACATAATATAATATTTGAAGATACTGACGATGATATAGACGAAGAAAGGAGAGATACAGAAGCACTTGATGTATGTATGGCAGAAATCAGCAAGCCCGCAAAATGTCTAGAGAAGGATGACTGGGTGTTAATCTCCTTTTTAGGGAAAAAAGTAAGAATTATTATGTTGGGCAAATTACTTCAGCTGATAAGGACCAAGATGAATTGGAAGTCAAATTTACCAGGAAAGTACCTTCCTTAGATCCTCTGTCATCAACGACTTTTGCTTGGGAAAGTCCTGACGAATATGCAGTTGTGTCTAGAGATGATATAGCATTGTCGCTTCCTCACCCTTCCTTAACTAAACGTGGTTTGAAATAGATTTTTCCTCATATTGTGTACAATAATAATTTTATAAGTTTTATAAATATTCTTCTCGAGTTCTTTATACGTTTACAAAAAATAAATATTCTGAGTACATAAGCAATAGGTTTTTTTACATTTTCTTACCTTTATATTAATAAAAAATAATTTTAAACTATTCTTTTTTTCATAAAAATCTGTGGAAATAGATTTTTTATTGTTAATAGTATTATAAACCTTTATTTATTTATATTGTTACATAAAAATATGTTTTTCATTTAACATAAGCAATGGACTTTTTTACACTGTTTTAAATAAAAATTTGTAATTTTAATTCTAATTTTTTTTCAAAAAAATCTTCGGTACAGTAACACATATTTATTATCTTAGATTCACACTCTTGCCCCGAACTGCTTTAGGGTCGTAGGTATGGAAGATACAGCCTGAGTACACACTTGCCCCCAAACCTTCGGGTAAGTGTGTAGTACAAACATTGTTTAAAAAAAAATCTATAAAGTGAACATTTTCGTTATTTCAATGCTGCTGTTAATCTGACGCACTAAGGAAGGCCTGAAGAAGATATGGTATTATGCAAAAGTAATTATCTTCTACAGTTAAATTTACATCATTGATTATTTTCAAACTAATGTTTTTTTACTACACACCTGCCCCACTTCACCTTACAGTAAATCTGAGATACCTACTGTACCTACAGTAAATCGCTTATATTTTTTTGAAGATGTACCTAATACTGAAACATTATAGATAACTCTTAAATCAATATTGTACAAAATTACACATTTTGAAATAGTCTCATTAAGATAATAAAACGCTTTATATAAGCCCTGCTGATTACAGCCGCCTGTGAACATGAGAAGTAAATATTGTAAATTTGACATAACCTCAAAACGTGGCTAACTTAAATTTTTTGCGAGTGGACCTTAGACTTTCAGGTCACTGTAAACCTTGCAATTTTATTTTGAGAATGTTCAATGTATAAACGGTAATCACCTTACAGTTCCTTACAAATATCATAGGCAGGTAGACAAGCATCTTTAATGTTTGCAAAATTACTTAATTCTTATCCCAAACGCGCATAAATAAACACGATTTTGTAATTGAGGCCCTACTAAATATAATCATGTTGATAAAATATAGAAACACATCTTTACTTAAAAAGCTGGTAAAAAACTCTTGCTGCTTATCTACTCAAAATCGCAACTGTGAGGAAGTCCGAATCCCTGTTCCTTGGGGCCATTTGGCAGGAAAATGGTGGGGCCCACAAGATAAGAGGCCTATTTTAGCAACTCATGGCTGGCAGGTATTCGTGACATTTTATATTTGTTTTGTATTATACTCAAATTATGAAATATTTTCAGGATAATTGTGGAACATTTGATACCCTAATTCCACTACTCCCCGAACATTTAGGATTTCTTGCAATTGACTTTCCTGGCCATGGACTGTCATCACAACTACCACCTGGTGTGTTCTACCATGGCATAGATAGTGTTATTACTTTACGACGTATTGTAGAATATTTTAATTGGCCAAAAGTGTCTTTCTTAGGTCATTCATTGGGTGCTATTACAAATTATACATATACTATGCTGTATCCAAACAATGTCGATTTCTTAATTTGCATTGATGGCTTGAAGCCACTAGTATTTACTAAAAACAAAATTGAAAGCATGGCGAAAACTATTGACGGATTTTTAAAATACGACCAACTAATTAATTTGAAGAATGAACCTCCATCCTATGAATTCCATGTTTTGGAAAAGATGCTGCATGAAGGGACAAGAAAATCAATTTCATTAGAAGCTTGCAAGTACATTCTCAAGCGCAACATTGCACCATCAACAAAAGAGCCCGGTAAATTTTATTTTACACGCGATGCAAGGCTTAAAGTATCAGCTTTACTTAGTTGGTCACAAAAGGATATAGTTGAAAGTGCTCACAGACTCACTTGCCCCATTTTTACCAGTAAAGCGAGTCATAGTCCATTCTTTGAAAAGAAAGAAAATGCATTAGAGGTAATAGAAGTACTCCGGGCAACAAACAAAAACTTCGAGTATCACGATGTTGACGGCACTCACCATGTACATCTGAATCACCCTGAACGCTTAGCTGGTTTAATTAGTTCATTCATAAAAAAGTATGATGTCGAAGATAGGTCTGTTGGTGGTTTAAAACAAGAACTCAAGTTTACCAAATCGAATGCTGCAAGTATCTCGTAAAGGAGGTAGAAAATAAAATTGGTACGAACCTGACTTAATAGTGCTCGTGTCTTGAAAGTTAGATTAATGTCTTTGTATTAGTTGGTGTGCAGTTGCTGATAGTATTCTACTTAAACATGAAATAAGTTCCTTTAAATTTATAATATATTTAATTAGCTTTCAAAGCGTAAAGTATTATAATTTTTAATACTCAAGTTTCAGTACGTGTTATACATATTTACATTTTATTTGTACAACTAAATATTTCTATTTAATTGCTTTACAAAATATACTGTTTTTGTGTTTTATTTACTGTTTATTTTTAAACTGTAAAAGGAGTTGTTGCACATACAAAATTAGGTAGTTAATGAATTTTCATATTCTTACTACCTTATACAATACAATAACGCACAAAAAAACTTTTCAAGATCGGCCCAAATAATGAAAAATGCTTGTACTCGTGGAAAATATTTGTGCCTGCTTAATGTAACAAGCCCAAGCAACTGGTTATTTTACCCAATTGCAGGTACTTAAGGCCCCTCAGCACAGCTGACGGATTTCTTGTTTGCAATTAATGTAGGCAACTCGTAGCACCTACCCACCGACAATGCTTACTTTTTAAAATGCAATGCACGATGATGAAAACAGCTTATGACCCTCTTATCTCTTTATCTATATTTGTCGCCTGAGGAATTTTGCATGCCGTTTCTATTTTCTGGGATAACGAGTAAATATATTTATGACTAAGCTGCGAAACTGGAGTCTAGTATGTTCTATTTTGTATGCCAAATTTTGTCTGTATACACTATGAACTATTTTTCAAATCGATCTAGTGTGCTTATTAATTATAACAGAAAAAGTGTTAGATAATTTTGAATTCCATAACAAGGCGTACATAAATTTATAATTCCGCATATACCGAAAGGCCCATAATTAAATATCAAGTGATCAAATTTAAAGACAAAAATCATGTATGAGCTAGATTCAGAATTTAATTGTAAAAATGAACATAAATATAACACATACATAACAAAAAACAACACATTCACATTTTATTTTACTATGCTCTTTAGAAACATTTAGGTACCTACAGATTATTTTAGATTTAACGTATTTTATACTTCTTAGAATTTTTCTCTTATGTGTCTCATAAAAGTTTATACTTTGAAAATTTCATTTTTATTTATTGATGCGCCAGAAATTTGATTCTCAGATCACCGAAATCATCTATTTGCAATTTATTTCGATTCTTCATTTTAATAGTATTCATAATGTAAAACACGCTCACAGTCTGCACTGGTTTCTTGAAACGTCCGCATGATATTGTACAGAATAGATAGTTTGAAAAACTCTGAATTGGTTAGAAAGAAATTTAAACTGTAACTGAACGTTTTGAATAAGCCAGTTTTAGTTTTTTCCACAATTATAAATTTCAGTTCAGAATATTCTTCCTATATTTTCCAAATGCTATAATCATTTTCCTTATTTGTGATGTGCATCAATAATGTTTAAACACCTTTTTTGTGGGTAGGTACCTATTTACAAAGCGATGCAAGCTCTCTCAATATATTACTGAGTGCAATTATTTCTACTGGATAAAATGAATGATGCCACTTATTTTATAATTAGAATCAGCATCAAACAACTAAAATAATTTTTTGTATGTCCATCTCCGTCTTTCACATGCATTTTACTTTTCATTCTTCTGCCTCACTAGTGTTATATTTTATTATGGGCCCATCGGTACATATTTACTTGGAAGTACTATTTTTGTTTGTCTGCTACAAATTTAATTACCTAATTACTGAACAGCTTATTACCGATTCTGCTACAAATAGTAAATTACAACGGGATGGTTTCTACCTATCTATCTACTTGTACAGTTACGTTCGTTGGTGTTGTTGTGTTTTGTTAATAATTTAGTACAATTTCGAAGCAATTTAATATTATTGAAATTTATAAGCATCAAAAAACAAATTATTAGGAAGTTTATTGTTATTTCTAGCGCAGTGCACACCGAGATTCTTCGTTTTTCGTATAAATCTGTACTATTTCCTTGTATTTAGTAGTTTTCTATAGCGGAAACCAGGTTATATTATTGGAATTTATAAACATCAAAAAACAAATTATTAGAAAGTTTATTGTTATTTCTAGCACAGTGCACACCGAGATTCTTCGTTTTTCGTATAAATCTGTACTATTTCCTTGCATTTAGTAGTTTTCTATAGCGGAAACCAGGTTATATTATTGGAATTTATAAGCAAATTATTAGGAAGTTTATTGTTATTTCTAGCGTAGTGCACACCGAGATTCTTCGTTTTTTGTATAAATCTGTACTATTTCCTTGCATTGAGTAGTTTTCTATAGCGGAAACCAGGTTATATTATTGAAATTTGTAAGCATCAGAAAACGTCTTCTACAATTGCAATAAGAGATTGAACTCGTCATCATCAACGTCATCCTCAAAATATAGTAGCACTGTAGCAAGAAAATGCAATCAATATCGTACAATCAGCCTCATGAGCCACGCACTCAAGATATTCCTACGGATCGTATACGAACGTATAAAGCAGAAGTGTGAAGAATACATAGGGCACACGCAATTTGGGTTTAGAGCCGGCATGGGAACCAGAGAAGCACTACTCTGCATAACAGTCTTAGCAGAAAAATGCTTAGATATGAGACAGAATTTGTATATCTGCTTCATTGACTTCGAAAAAGCATTTGACAAAGTCCAACATGTCCAACTTATAAATGCTCTAGAACAAATAGGACTAGATAGAAGAGATATACAAATAATCAAAAACCTATACTGGCAACAAAAGGCGGCAATCAAAATAGATGAACATCTCAGTGACGAAGTAAACATACAGAGAGGAGTGCGCCAAGGATGTGTATTGTCTCCAATATTATTTAATGTATATTCAGAGAAAATCATACAGAATGCATTACACGAAAGAACAGAAGGTATTAAAGTAAATGGTGTACTAATCAACAACATACGTTACGCAGATGACACAGTTCTGATAGCCTCTAATGAGGAAGAACTACAACAACTACTAAACAGCGTTTCGGAAGAAAGTAACAGAATGGGGTTAAACATCAATACCCAAAAAACGAAAGTTATGGTTATCAGCAGAGATAATATCAACCTGAATATAATACACGATAACATCAGAGTAGAGCAAGTAAGAAAATTTAAGTACCTAGGAAGAGTTATTGACGAACTCTCTGACACTAACATAGAAGTAAGATCTAGAATAGAACACGCACGTACAAATTTCTTCAAACTCCAAAATTTCATCTGTAACCATCATATAAAAAAGGAACTAAGGCTACGCATCGTAAAGGCATACATATGGTCCACGGTACTATACGGTTGCGAGGCATGGACGCTGAAACAAGACACATTCAAACGACTAACTGCATTTGAGATGTGGTGCTATAGAAGAGTACTAAAAATCCCATGGACAGACCGAGTAACCAACGCCGAAGTACTTAACAGGCTAAACAAAAACACCACCGAAATAGAGAATATTATCAAAACAAGGAAACTAACCTACTTCGGACACATCATGCGGCATGACAAATACGATGTCCTCCAATACATAATAGAAGGTAAGATCGAAGGAAAACGCGCTAGAGGAAGACCTAGAACATCCTGGATGAGTAACATCAGAAACTGGACTGGCCTGAATAGGGAAAGACTTATACACACAGCCAGAGATAGATGGAGATATACCATATTGTTAGCCAACCTCAGACCTTGAGACGGCACCAAGAGAAGAGAAGAAGTAGCAGTTCAGCATCTGTGAGACAATTAGGATTTCGTGGATTGAAAGCCATTGTTCGAAGCACAAATTATAACACTAGAATGTAAACTCTCGAACATGTAACAAATCGAAATGCTGAGCCCTAACAAAGTGTCACACATTTATATACGATGAAAATTAACAAGTTCGGACTTGCAGTCAGTTGCAACCACTTACAGTGCAAAAACAGACAGTAAAATACGGGCACAGACTTGCATACACTTGCTTTGAGCCACCGCTCGAATGGTACTTACCGGACCAACTGGGGTGCAAACGCACCCTTCGGTATAAAATTATAAAACCAATTTCAAAGAAAACCTAAGGAAGTTGTCACTATGAGATGGTAACAGGATGCTTTATGAACAATAAATAAAATTCCCAATGCAATTCACAGAGTGGATAGAGATTTAGAGCCAAAAAATAAAGCGTGGGGTGCATTTGCTCCCCAGTTGGACCCACGAAGGTTAAACAGAAGCCGATACCCCTTTGGATTTACCACGTAAAATAACGAGAGACTTGTGCAAATATCGGAGTTGAAACTTTCGAGAAAGTACGGGAACTGATATTAAATAAGTTTTTCTATTGCCAAGAAGTTCAAGGAGCGCGCTTTGAACATTTTTTGAAATAGTATTACTATTTAGTTTTTGTTGTATAAAATAAGTTTTGTTGTGTTTTAGAATCTCCTACTTTGTTATGGGCCAAACGAGCTTTTTCGTCGACCCGCAACAGGATAGGTGGAAAAAGGCCTGCAGCTTAGCTCAGAGGAGTAGGGGTGGTTCACGGAAACCGCTTACGGGAGGGAAATCTTCCTAGTTGTGTACAGGGTAGGTCAAAATTAGCGGGCGCTACCTTCCAGATCACAGCTGATTTGCTTACGGGAATCGGACTCACCTTTATTGTGCCTCCTCCTGTATGGTATATCAAGCTTGCAAAGTTTATGTACACAAAGATAAAATTTACATAAAAATAAAAGATGTAATAAATTTTATAACAAATATAATTAAACTATTGGAAATAAATGACACAATACAAACGTGATAGCAAATGGTGATATTTATGGTTCAATACTACAAAAGGTTAATTGAACGTTCAAACGGAGGCTCGTCGTCCCTGGCTTACGGCATTTAAATTTTTAAAACAAATCTACGCAGCCAGTGGCGTCTGAGTTTACAAGAATAATGCAATCTATAATTACTCTTTACAACTAACAGAAAATCAAAAGGAAATAACCATTGACGACTGAAGGTCGCTTAAAAAAAGGTTCAGTCACTTGAAATTTGAAAATGAAATGCGGAAAAGGTTTTTTTTTCACAACACAAAAACTAGTTATTTTACCTTGACTTTCGGTGAAGGGAGTAGAGAGAGGCAGACACAATTTTGGGGTGTTCTTAAGATGCAGGAAAAATCACTTGTATCACTTGCACCAAAGCTAACACACATGTGTATATATAATCCGACTCAGTCGACATTCTTTTGCCTAACGCAAAAATGCGATACGGTAAAACTCAATTAGCAGATGAGCCGCGAAAAAAACACCCGATATCAGAAAATACGTCCGTCTGTTCCCAACGTCTAGCGCCTACTGCATTTCCCCTCGCCGCAAAACACCCATCCAAGCCTAATTTGTTCTGGAACAAATTAGCACGTGCGATTTCCGAGAGGTTCTTAAGATGCACTATCTGTAAGGCTAAGTGCTGCTGACAAAAGGAGTTCTAGAAAATAGAATTTTGATTCCTATGGAGCGGCAATTAAAACATGACTTTAATTCAGATGAAGTGGCACAATCAAATGAACTTAACATCTTCTTCTTCATTTTTCAATGGTGAACATTTCAAAAGCATACCTTATGTTCAATCATCTGTCATTTTTTTCTGGATGAATATTTTTTTATGATACTCAAGGATCAGACGCAGAATTAAAATACCTTCCAAATGGGGTGTCACTCGACCCCCATTGCCATTTAAAACATATTTCAAAGATGGCGCCTAACCGCCATTTGCTATGGTATGTCAGGGTACCCTGCTAGAAGGTAAGGATGACATTTGACCAGGACAGGCTTTTTAACTTGCATTTCATTGCCCCTTTCACCCCTAAAAGATGCAGTGAGCGCTCAATTGAAAAAAATTAATGTTGCATACCTACTATTTTATTATTTTACATAACATATATATTATTTTATACATGACTCTAAGGCTAAATATAATGATTGGCAAATTCAAGAACAGGAAATATGTGTCCCAAATTTCAACAACATTTTAAAATTAAATTGTCAAAACACAATATTGAAGAGGATAAGAAAAGGAAAAACTTTTGTCTGTAGTAAAATACAAAAAATGTTACAGATTATTTTATTTATTATTAAAACTAGCTGAACCCATGTATTTCACGTAAAAGTTTCCTAAAATCATTATAAAACTAAACGATGCAGGGTGTGTACAAAATATTTGGTTACTAAGAATAAAAATTTCGATTGAAACACCCTACGTAATTAGGTTTTTTGTATTCTTCTAATTATTCCTAACTACTTGTGATGAAACAATATGTCTTTTTTTTTTGGTATTTGTGCATTCTTCCTGCTGCTCTTTTATTTTAATCGAATATTATGCTTCATTTTATTTTTAATGGTAAACTCACATATTTTAGGTGGGTTGGTTGTAATTTACTTAAGTAGAGAGCAAAACATAACATTTACATTTTCATTATTAGTCTGTGAGGGGTTCTAATAAAATTGCCTAAATAAGATTTCATAACTTTTCAGTTTCAACATCAACTTTAAGAGTTACAAAATACTGTTTACAGATACTTTGACCTAATTTTCTTGACTAGGCTGTTCAAACTCTCTTAAGCTCAACAATTATCCTACAGGACCACCTTGTACCTAACATAGGGGCCCTACAACGTTTACTCCTATTTGTAATTTTTTAGAAGATTTGGTGTGGTGTAACGGTGTTCCCCATTGAGTAATGTCATGTAGAACTCTAATTTAACTAACGGGATTGCTAGCCAGCAAGCAGTTAAGACAGTTAGAATTTAATGTGTAGATCTGAATTCACACACAAAATAGCTCTCACTGTTAAAAAAGGTAAATTATTTTTTTTTTTAGCGATTTATTTTATTACTACTATTATAAAATATTTCTTATTAATATATACATTTTCCAATACACATAATTGTTTATGTAATATTAATTAACTAAAAAAAATGCACAATATAAAGCTCTATTCCATGGACAATGGAATACTCTTTTTTTTTGTTATATTAAGCATGAACAAAAATTTTAGAATGTTAAACTACTATTTTTTTGTTTGTTGTAGTATTTGGTTTTATACTGCCAAGAGACCTGTCTTCGATATCATACTTTTTAATAAAACTGTTAATAAGATCTATTAAACGTTCCGGATTATTGAGATGTACATGATGCGTACCTTCCACATTATGAAATTCAACATTTTCATTATTTTTTCTAATAATTTCAAGGACATCCTCATCGTGCAACTTATTTGCAAAAGGGAGATCCCTAGAAGAAACTTTGCTTATGAAAGTGGGGCATGTTAATTTGAAAGCGCTTTCTGTTACAAGTTCTCGTGGCAAACCTAGTAAATAACTTGGTACTTTTGCACGTGGATCACGTGTCAAATAAAACTTATTGCTTTCAACTTTTGAAGGTGCAATGTTACGCTTCAATAGGTGCTTGCATGCTTCCAATGACACTGATTTCCATGAACCTGTATGCAAGGCCTGTTCCAGTTCCTGAAATGTATAGCTGGGGGGCTCACTATTTAAACTGTCAAGTTTCAGAAAGGAACTAATACGCTTTGTTACATTTTTAAGTTCCTTGCTACTAACCACAATGGGCTTAAACGCATCCAGGCAAATTAAAAAATCAACAGAAATGGGATATAATGTGCTGTACATGTAAGCAATTATGCCACCCAAAGAATGCCCCAATAGTGACACTTTTGACCAATTAAAGTGTTGGGCAATGTGTTTTACAAGAATAACATAACCTAAGAAATGATAAAACATTCCTGGGGGTAGTTGCGAAGACCAGCCATGGCCTGGAAGATCAACTGCAAGAAATCCCACATGTGGAGCAAGTGACGGTGCTAGTGTGTCAAAAGTTCCACAGTTATCCTGCAATTATTTCAGTTCCAGACAACATCACAGGTATATTATAATAAAGATACTTACTTACCTGCCAACCATGAATTCCTAAAATAGGGCGTTTACTTTGAGGACTCCACCATTTGCCAGAAATGTGGCCCCATGGAACAGGGATTGTAACCTCTTCATAGGATCTCTTTTCAACTGAAAAATAACGCATGCATTTCGTGATCTTGTTTAATTCTTTATACGTTTTATATTTTATGATCAACATATCCGAAAATGGACTTTTGTAGATTTATTTATTTAATTTATAATTAATTAAAAAATCGGCAATTGGTTAAGATATCTTTATTATGCAATTACTGGTTTAGTAGCCGTGATACAACTTTATTATCTCCTATGCTAACCATGGTTAGCACAACATGCATGTAATCTCTTGTTATCTCGGTCAAACATTACAAACACAGATTTTCAAATTTTAAACTTACTTGTTTTGAAAAAGTAGGAGATACACCTTTACTTGAAGGGAAACAATGATGCACATTACGAATGTAATTCATTGATAGTTCAATTTTTATAAACCAACGCAATTAGCTGGGCTGTAGGTAATTTTGCGACTTTCCAGAATGAGAGTTATGGATGAATATCGTTTTCTTGTAATAGGCTATAACAACAAAACCAAAATAGATAACGCTATAAGAAAATGTTTTTGTAAGAGCAGTAGTCAGAGATAAATATTATCTATTAAGTCCGACTTGATGGTGGAAAAGAATTGGGAAACTAATTTGTGGGTTGTTAGGGTCGACTTGCGAGGGACGAAGATAAACTCATTAAATTTTAAATTTAAATATGATTGGAGCGCTTCTGCATGTCATTTATGTAGTTCTTGACAGTGGCGGCTCGCCAACTGCCAAGTGAAGTAGGTGCCTCTTCACCTAAAATTTTCATTCAATTGCGAATATTTATTTAAATTACATAACAAATTATTTATCGACATTACACCTATTAGGAGTCGTTTATTTATGGCATACATACTCGTAGATACAATAAACTTAGTGAAACAAACACAACACATTTTTTCTGGTCCCCGTGTATTTAAAATTTAAATTATTTAATCAGTCCGTCGAGCGTGAAGGCAGTGAACATAAAAATCTTACTTACAACACTCGTGCAATTGTAGTGAAGAGTCAGCCTCAAACGTATTTTATCTCTACAGTTATACCTCCGTTGCCATAGTAACGCCTACGTCAATATCTACAATTGGTTCACGGTGAATCGCGCAAGTGAAGAGCTCAGTCGCAATCAGCCACGGAACTGCATGTTCAGGTTTGACCGTCGGTTTTTAAACGATTTCATCAATTTTGAATTCACATTTTTAGCTGTAGTATTTAATGATATTTTCTCTCTCACTGACATATTATTTGACGTTCTCCAAAAGAAATCATTTGATATTATTTTGTGTGTTACAAAAATAAATAAAACTATTGAAGAGGAAAAAGAATGACGATTTCTTTGATACACTCTTGGAAAAGACTAAGGAAATAGAAATAACACAAATGGATATCTCTAAGCGCCCTAAGCGGGAGTACGCTAGCCTTACAAATAATGACATGAGAAGAAAATATAGAGGCGGCTGTGAGCAAGAGGTTAGCGCGTTAGACTTTTACGCTGAAGGTCCTGGGTTCAATTCCCGGCACCGGAACATCTGATTTTTAACGGCCGTTCTCCCTCGCAAGGCAATGGCAAACCAACGAGGTATTCTGCCTAGTAAGTCTTCTTTGGAGTAGAAGTGTTTACACTTCCCGTGGTTCGGAGCCCCCGTTAAACTGTAGGTCTGTGCCTCTAAAAATGTGCAACACGGGCATAGGAGGGAAGATCGTTACGTCTCGTAAGAGATAAAGGACTCTAATTGTAAGATAGAATTTTGTTTTATCAAGTACTGGATCACATTGTAATGGAAATGGAAGTAAGGTTTCAAGATGCGATAAGTTACAATTCATGTCTTTGGCTGATACTACGCAATTGGAAATTCAAACAGTATGATTCGTGGTTTCCGTCTAAGGCATTTGAAAGTTTAGGTCAATTTTATGGCAAAATATTTACAAAAACTCAGCGTCTTAAAAACGAATTAAATCTTCTTTAAGCCGATGGAAATTACCGCAATTTACAGACCCAAGAATTACTAGAAAATCTCAATGACAACAAAGAAATTTTTACCGAAGCTTACAAATTGTTTTGCCTCATATTAGCTATTCCGTCGACAAGTCCATCAGTGGAAAGAAGTTTTTCTTGCCTTAAACGAATAAAAACGTACTTAAGAGTTGCAGTATCTCAAGATAGGCTTTCTTCTTAGGAAAATATTTCAATTCAAAAAGAACTCTAATTAGAATTACTAAAAAACCAACATATTACGAAGATATAATAAATAATTTTGCTGCACTAAAGGACAGAAGGATAGACTTGGTCTACAAAAACTAGGTAAGTTGACATTGAATTATATTTTTTCTATTTGTTATTATAATAGCACTTCACCTATTTTTTTACCCGCGAGCCACCACTGTTCCTGGGTAAACAAACAGCGGATACGATCAGACCTCATTGGCGGCGACACGTCCAGCCAGTCTCTCTGTTATTCACAGCAGTCTCGGGGAGGGGGGGGGCTCAACCCCAGATGCGAAGGAGAGAGTTGCGTTCATAATATCAATAATTCGACGTAGGCACATTTTCGATACGTCTGACTACCTCCCGAATGATTGCTAGGTAAATAATGGTTAATGATGCCACACACATTATCTACTTATATTCACTACGCTACTGTTTTCAACAACTACTTACACAGACACGTCAATTTTGTATAACAACCATAATAGGACCCAATGCTTGTAAACCACGTACAACAACAAGTAGATAATACATAACCACTTGGGTGAACACATATGACACTTCATGCGATATAAAGCATATATAATAATAAGTAGATAATACGCAACCATTCGGGTAAACACATACAACCTTTCATGGGATATAAACCATAACCTGGCAGGGACGTCATTACTTATATTGACTGATATTGCCATTGCAGCCCACATTTATATACGAACACATAAATGGTAACACTAATTCGCACCTTGCCTCAGCTTAGAGGTTATTCGCATAGCATAGCAATCAGTTAGTAGAGTCCCAAAAGCTATCAATTAGTTATTACGCGAAAGATATGCACGCTTATACAAAACTACCAACAACACTGCTTTTTGTAGACTGCCATTGCTGACCCTTCTTAAGACTCCGCCACCTCTTGTTTTCGGCCTGCATGGTCTTTCCTTCAAACATTTACAATTCTTCCCAGTTGTTATTGAGAGCCGATAGAAGCTACGTATACTTCTGCAAATATTCATTTGTTGGGCGTACATTTAAGACATAATCACAATAGGTAGAAGCCGTTGCCTAACAGGGTACTCTTTGGGAGCTGCGGCATAAATGATCACTCTTTCCTAAAGTATAACAAAAATCTGCTACCGCCTTGTGGATATGCCGGTATGGAAAAGTAACGACAGTCGTGTTAAAACAAAGAAACGCTGCTATTCCCCGTCTTCAAAGCAGACCTCCGCAAAATCACATGCTGGAGAAGAATGTTAAGAATATCTAGAAAAAACCAATGTATCCATACCGGAAGAATTTAGGATAAAAAAGCGGTTGAGTATGACAAGAAAGCGATGGATAATACAATATTTCAGGCACAACATTAAAAAAGACGGCCTTGAAAAACTGATGGTACAAAGCAAAGTCAAAGGTTCTAAAGGAAGAGGAAGATCACCCACACGATACATTAACGTATCACAAAAAAAAAATAATTTTTTGATATAGTATATGAGGATGGAGAAGACAGAGATTAACGAAGAGCTGGTTCAGAATCAGTTACTGGCCCATGAATTCACGATGCTCAGTACGGGCGACCAACGAACAGGAGATAACAAACGCTCACAAACATATATACATCATGAGCGAACGTTTCTCATTGTAGACATGCTCTACGTATCCGCAAATATTTGCAAATGTTTTCGCTATTCTGCTCCTCCCTTCAAGGGGTTTTGATTGAAGTCATCTTCTTCTTTAACTTTCTTTTATTTTCCGTTTTAGTAAGACACTTGAGATGGGGAGGTTCAGTTTTCGCACCCTCTCTTAGTTGATCGACCAGGCGGTCTTCTTGTGTTTGGTTTTTATCATTTGCCTATTTTACCCACCAATCTTCCTCCACTCTACCAATACGATCCCTTCAGCAGCTAAAACTTAAGTTAGTTTAGCAATCCATCAGTTGAATAAAGTTCTTAAGGTATTTTAATTTATCATTTATTTATTTTTACGTAGTACACTTAACAGTAAATACCATCCAGAGTTGTATCTATTTTAACGTAATCTGCCACCTCCTAAAAGCATGGGAATTAATTTTGAAATGCCCTGTATACGAGGTAATTATTCAACAGCCCTAGAGTTTACTAGCTCCTACGCCACTGCTGTAACTGTATTGGAAACTTCAACAGGTGGGAGCACACAACACTTTCTCAACTTTGATTGGCTAGAATAACTTAACCTCAAATCACTGCATCCGCAACCCGCAATGCAATTAATACAAACAAGATGCTGCAAAGGTGGTGTGCCACGTTAATACAATTCGGGACATTGTTTATAATAATACAATTAATTCCATCAAGTAGAGCTACTTCCCCAAACGTGCCATGGTACGAGGACCTCCCTGCTGTTGCCATGGACTACAAAGTTCATATAGATCCAGGAAAAGAAGATTGTTATTTTCAATATGTTAACCCAGGTGCTACCTTCTATGTTAGCTTTCAAGTATGTACAATTTGTTTTTGATTGTGGGTGATTGCACTGTAGATTCTTTTAGTGCTTTAAGTATTTTTTCTTTCAAGAGTTCATGAAAACAACTCAAAATTCCATTAATCCCTCATAACAAAACGTAAATAGAGCCATTAGTGGCTAATAATCATCCCTGCATGTAAGAATTTCTATTAAAATATGTTTGAATTTTCCCATAAAATCTCCTTGAACTTCTGACATGATGAAATGAATCTTTTTAGGTATTAAGGGGTGGAGATGGAATGGCAGGATTTGCAGTGAGACATCCTTCCGGTCAAATTGTTCACCCTTACCAGTGGAAACCCAATGCGGAATATCAAGATCAAAGTTCAACAGGTGGCTATTATTCTGTCTGCATAGACAATCAGTTTTCTCGCTTTGCTGACAAGTTGGTAAACCTATATATTACGGTGGTTAGGTATGACTTGTGGGATAAATATGCAAAGGAAGTAGAAGAAATTAACATGAATATGGATAACTTCACGGTAAGGGAATTTTCTGAATTGCAAATTTTTACTTAACTTACGTTTAATTTTAGGCTGGGCTTAGAAACGTCGAGCAGAATATCAATCATATGCTACAATTCCAACATCATTCCAGAGGTCGAGAAGCACGAGACTTCAATTTACTTTCAGATAATAATGCCTACGTGTTTCGTTGGTCCATTGTGCAAATATTAGTTATAATGGGAACCACAGCAATTCAAGTCTATTTTGTTAGAAAACTTTTTGATACTAAAAGCGGTAGTAGTAGGTCTCGAATTTGAGACCAATGCGTGATTTAAGAAACTGTCCTATTAATAGCAGACAAAAGACTACATACATTAAAGATAAATTTGCAGAAAAAAAAGCTTCATATTTATCAGAATTTTAAGTAAAAAGGTTGTCTCAATTTCATACGTAAAATAGTCGGTCACGCTCTCATTTATTTATTAAAGCAATTTGAATTATTTAATGTACTATATAGGTCTGTTTTATGAAAAGGGCCCAAGATTGTAATGACATGTTTTTTATTTTAGGCATAACACCTTTATATTATATAATTATATTATTAAATGGGATAGTTTTTTTCAGAATGTGATAACTAGTTTTGTAAATTGCATAAACCTGGTGGAATATTTAATTTGCTTCTTCATATATCTAAACTGTTGAAAGACACTACATTATATTTTAGAGAATTGTGTAAGCTATGGAATCAAAACAATCTAGAATAAAACAATTGCTTTGCAGTGAAATAACCGGTACTTCTGACGTTTTAATTGCATTTTACAAAGTTTTTTTGGCCATTTATAATATTGATAGAATGAATAACCTTGGAAGTTACTACACATATTATAATGAAAGCGAGGAGATTCCTTAATGGTGTTTCAAATTTGTGTTTAGTTAGGCTATTATCAAAATTACTGACGATTTTTTAGAAATTTTAACTTTTCCACTTGTTTTATTTACATTGTATAATGCCTGTAAATCGATGATTATCAAAAAATTAAGACACCTTCAATTATATTTTAAAAAGTTTCAAATTTCGACGTTAAACAGGGAAAATTTGAGAAGATTATCAGAAATTTAGAGATGCAAGTTGAAAAATTCCAAGGTTACAGTTGAAATACATTCTTAACTACCAATGTGACCTTTCTGCACTTACTCATCAAAATTATTTATTTTATCAAGTTTATTCTAGATAAAGTGACTTTCTAAACTGCAATAATTAAAGTATGGAAACTACCAGATTTTTAATTTCAGGCAATTGTTTTGATTGTATGGCCTACTCACAATGTTTGTTTTTTATATGCATGTAAAAAATTTCATTAAATAACCTTGTTAAATATTTAGACAGATTTTAAACAAATAAAATTGTTTGATTACTACAAAATTGCAGCATATAAATTAAAAAATTAATTATTTATACACGTTAGTATCAGCCAGTAGAAAAAAACTTTCCCATTAAGTAACATATTAAGTCAAAAATAAAGAGAAACAGTCCTAGCCGCATTTATCTAAGACAGACCTGTTTTATATCAAGATGTTCTATTGAAATTATATGTATATTTTATTGGAGTGCTCTTTTTCGATTATGTTTTACACAAATATTTTTGTACATAACATTATTCCAACACTGTTAAGACGTTTATAAACTTTATTTTTTAAATCACATAACAATGTTTTTCAAAAATATATGATTTGTATTGTATAACGTGTTTTCATTTCCTTTGCAATTAAATACCTCTGAAGATAATATAATACATATAATACAAAAAATAACATAACATAACCAATATAAATGTACAATTGCTGGCGGAAAAATTCTATGATAAAGTATTTGGTGTGATAACAAAAATGCAAGATATTATTCTACTTGGTTTTTAAATAATTCTCGGAGAATGCAAGCAATCGATATCTTTGCTTCAGATTTCTTGCTCGTACATGAGGATTTGCCACCTCAACAGTGTAATTCGCTGGAAACCACCCGGTTTGCCCATCCCTAATACGTTCTCCATGGTACCAACCTTGGAAAAACAATTAGTTTAAATAATGAGAATAAAATACCAATTAAAGTTATATTTTACCATCGGCCATTTTTCTGGTCACGTTTACTATATCGCCCCTGGCCAAAGCAAGTTCATCAGGCTGACTGGCACAATAGCTATGGAGAGCAGTAACCTGTGGGCAGTCCCAACATTCATACAATGTTTCGTTGGGATCTTCAGACTTTGGAGCTGAAAGGGCTTCGATCCATCTTTCCTTATCACTTTCACTGTTACAGGATAATAACTGAAAAGCATAAAGATTGAGTATCATAAAACACTGAACTTAAAATATATGTATTAACTACTCTAGTTTAAGCTTTACTATTAAACAAGTATATTTAAATTCAGCTTAAACCAAGGCATGGTGTAAATTTTTGATAATATTCATAAGCGATTCGAGTCATGTTCTATATTTAAATTGGATTTATAAAGCTACTGACTAGAAATGATAACAATTAATTGTTAACTATCATTAAAATATAGTAGTATCAAATGTCGCAAACTGTTCATGAACGACTAAAATAATGGAATTTAGGGAAAAGATGTCATATTTAAGTTATAAAGAATCAAAAATATAGTGTAACAGGGTTAGAGAAAGCAGTAAGTAGTTTCTGGGAAATTTTCTTCAGTTTTAACTTCCATAAGATGCAGTAGCAGGTAGAGACATATTTAGAACTCAGTAAATGAAATTTAAACAGTAAAAAGTTGAACAGCTATAAATTGTAGTATATGCAACTCAATGTAGATGCTGGGAGTGAGCATAAAATTGTATGCAAATATACAGATCGTCATATGAAAAGTTTCACGCGAGTTCAGTTGCGCAGTGGCATATTTCGGTTATCTACAGCGGAGCTCATTTACTTACTAAACGCTAACCACTACAGATAGTGTACACTCTGCGAAAAAGCATGCGTTACTTGTGTTAGCAAATGGGTACGAGCCCGTTCGTTTCAATCAATTTTTTTTTGTTTAAATTACGGAGTAAAATCAAGCTTATTCGTAAGGTGTTGGAACGTAATTATGATTTTGATTTTTAATATTTCATAGTTTCTGTGTAAAATACGAAACTATATAAAAACTAGGGATTTTGTTTCCTTCGCGTTCGCGCTCTACTTTTTTATGTTCACGTGTCGTTCTGAAAACGAATTCGTGTTTTGCATGTTATGCAACATCAGTTTAAGATTTTTACTTGATTTTTCATCGTAATTTTCTGCACTTACTGTATAAAAAATTGTTCTTTTCAGAACAAACGCGTATACCTTCTTTATTAACTTAAGTGTTAGTTTTTGCGAGTGTTACGAGTGCTTGAGGCAAATATATACCAGGATGATTTAATGGGACGTGAGACTCGACTACTACTGCCCTCTAGCGGTTAAAATGAACATCATTTTCGAGTTCCGCCATCTTTTTTATACTGACAGGTGAAGTTTAGTTGATCTGTGGCGTTCAGTTAAGAAATTACAACGGTTTAAAGACGACGCTTAAATGGAAAATCCTAAAATGGATAAAAACGCTATTCGTGGTGCGATTCAATATTTGTTTTTTAAGAAGCTAAACACGACTGAAATTTTCGCCGATATGCAGCAAACATTGGGTGATAATGCCCCTTCGAAAGCAACGATTTGTCGCTGGGTTGCACGATTTAAACGTGGTGATTTGAGCATTGAGATGATGAACGACCAGGACCATCAAAAACGGTAACAACCCCGGAAACAGTCGATCAAGTGCATGATATTGTTTGGAAGCATCGAAGAATAAAAATTCACGAGATAGCTAGGATGGTAGGCGTATCAACTGAGCGTCTACATCACATTTTGCACGTAGAATTGGGCATGTCTAAGCTGTCAGCAAGATGGGTGCCGCGCTTGCTGAATGCTGATCAAAAACCAGTAAGAATGCGAACATCACGCGACAATTTGAAGCTGTTTAACAAGAATCAGGTTGATTTCTTGCACCGCTTTGTTACGGTCGATTAAACTTGGATTCATCACTACATTGCCGAATCAAAACGCCAAGCTCAACAGTGGAAACATCATGGCAGTCCTCCGCCAAAGAAGGCGAGTCGTTTTCATCGGCCGGGAAGGTAATAGCTACGATTGTTTGGGATTCGAAGGGGATACTTCTCATCGACTATCTCACAAAGGGCCAAACCATCAACGGACCATATTATGCTGCACTTTTGGACCAACTAAAAGCAGCAATTGCTGAAAAAGATCCGGAATGGTTTGAAAAAAGGTGCTCATGATAATGCCCCTTCCATACCAGTCGCATTGTTCGTGAGAAATTGGATCAACTTCGCTTCCAGGTTATCTCCCACCCACCTTACTCGCCAGATCTTGCTCCGAGTGACTTTCACCTATTCCCGAAGATCAAACTTTTCCTTGCCGAAAAGAAGTTTAAGACGGACGAAGAAGTAATTGCTGCAACGGAGCAATATTTTGATAGCCTTGAAGAAGATCACTACAAAGCAGGCATAATGGCACTTCAGCGTCGCTGGTCCAAGTGTGCTGATGTACGAGGAGAATATGTTGAAAAATAAAAAAGAAATTAATGCTCTAACTCATGTCTTTCATTTCGAGTCTCACGTCCCGTCAAATCATCCTCGTATATTAGCGCTACAGGCCATCGAGGCCCTTGGCTTGGTTGACGATTCTTCTCCATTCTTTCTTGTCTTTCGCCCTGTTCCTCCAATCATCCATTCCTAATTTTGTCAAATCCTGTTCCACACACTCCATCCATTTTCTTCTTGGTCTTCTTCTCATCTTTAGTTCCCATCCTTCTCCAAATAATATTTCCTTTGTTACTTTTTCGTTTGTCATTCTTGCTATGTGGCTGACCCATCTCACTCTTTGTGTTTTGATGGTCGTTATTATTTCTGGCTCTTTGTATAAATCTTTTAGTTCTTGGTTAGTCCTTCTTCTCCACCCTGTTTCTTCATTTTTTCCTCCATATATTCTTCTTAATATCTTTCTTTCCCATATTTCGAGTTTATGTTGTGATTCTTGATTTAATTTTATCTGGTATCCCCAGGTCTTCCAGTGACATAAAAAGTTCCGGTCTCCTTATGCTGTCGTAAGCCTGCTTGTAGTCTATGAAAATTGTGTGTAACTGGATGTTATGTTCGTGAAATTTTTCTTGTATTTGCCTTCCCGTGAATATTTGGTCCACGACCGATCTGTCTTGCCTAAAACCACACTGTTATTCTCCTAAAATCCGTTCCATGCAGGGATTTAATCTTTTTGCTATCATCCATTCATTGGGCATTCTCTGCTTCTTCCATATCTCCTTTATTAGTGTATATATGTATTTGCTTGCATAGTTCTGTCCCCCCATATTTTATAAGTTCTGCCTGTATTCCGTCTGCCAGGGCTCTTGATATTTTCGAGTTTTCTGTTATTTCTTCCAGGGTAGGTGGTTCTACTTGCCCTTTGTGTTGGGATTCCGTTTCTGTGTATTCTGCTTTCGCCACATCCTATGTTTTAAGCATCTCCGCAAAATATTCTACCCATCTTTCTGTTGTCTGCGTTTACCCTCCTATTAAGTTTCCATCCTTGTCCAGGCAGTAGGTTGTGGACGGTTGGTACCCTTTTTTCACTTCTCTAGTTTCCTTGTAAAAGTTTCTTATCTCTTTGTTAGTGTGATACTCTTCTAGTTTTTCTATTTTCTCTATTTCTTGCTTTCTTTTCTTTTCTCTACATCTTCTTTTAGTTTCTCTTCTTATTTTCTCGTATTCTGGCCTAGCCTCTATGGTTCCTTCTTCCAAAATCTATAGCCTTGCTTTTGCCCTTGCTTCTACTGCTTTATTGCAATCATTGTCACACCAGTCTTTTTTCCCTATTTTTCTTTATGTTCTAGTACCTTATCGGCTTACTGTGTTACTATATCTTTAATGCTGTTCCATATTTCTTCTATGTCTTTGGTCTGCTCTCTTCAGTCTATTCTTTGTTCTATTTCTTCTTTGTATTTGTTTCTTGTCTCTTCTTTTTCTAGAGCTTTAATATTCTGGTATCTTCTTTTCTCTTTTGTCATGTTGTTTCTATATGCATTTCTTGTATAATTTTTATTCTTACCATGAGATGGTCCGAATCTACGTCCGCTCCTCTGCAAGTTGGTATGTTCTTTATGCTCTTGGAGTGGCTCTATTACCATGTGGTCAATTTGATTCACTTTTCTGTCGTCTGGCGTTATCCACGTGCCCTTATGTATTTCTTTGTGCATGAAGTGAGTGCTCCTTGTTGCTTTCGATATGTTTACTGTGGCTTCCAATTATTGGCTCGTATATTTCTTCTCTTCCTATTTGTTGAAGTCACCTATTATTATTTTTAAGTCGTACTTAGGGATTTTCTCATATTTTGCTTCTACTAGCTCATAAAATTCCTCCTTTATCTCTGCTTCCTTTTCCTCTGTATGCGCATGTACATTCAAAGTACTTATTTTCCTGTATTTCCCTTTCGGTCGTATGTAGCACATTCGGTCATTTATTGGTACGACCTTTATTATATTACCGTGTGTTTCAGATCATTTTGGCCAAGAAATCTGTGCTTAGCCTTCTGTTTGGTCCTCCACTGTCGAAGAAGGTGTATTCTCCTATATCTATTATCGCGATTTGTTTTTGTTTTGTCTTTTGTATGACCGCTATGTCGATTTTGAATTTTTTTAATTCTGCGATGAGGTTCTTTAGTGTTCCTTCCACGTATGTGTGCTCAATGGAAATATAACCTCGAAAAATGACCACTCTTTCCCGTAAATCAAAAGAGCCTATTGCATTGCTAATACCAGAAGGGGCCAGGTAAATTAAGTATCACACGATAAAAAATAATGTTCATTACAACTTATAATTTTTTAATGGTATATAGGCGATTCAAATTAACTTTTCTCGCGCGCACACAATCGTGAAACACAGTCTCACTCGCCAGCAGGTTGTAAATAAATCGTTGCACAGTGTAGTTATTTAGTGAATGTGTGTATTTTCTGTTCTTGTTCGATTTTGGCCGTAATTATGAGTGACAATAATTTATTTATAACTATTATTTATATTATATTATATTATTTATAATGCGAGTAAGTTCGAATTCGACAACACAGACAATTAGAACATTGTAAAAAAATTTCTGTACAATCAATAACGACTCTAACATTTTTAAACTTACTGAAACATGTAGGTAGATTTGCTAAAATTTCATCAGGCGTAGGAAAATAAATTGTAGGACTGAGTACTACGTACAGGACATTCATCATAATATAAAATATGGTTTTACGTTTGTGAAGATAAACCACCAAACAATATGCTTAAAACAACATACGATGAGTTATTTCTCAACTTAATGAAAGTTACAATGATTCTATCCCGAATGGTTAAACGATCCTGAGGTCAATTATTTCAGTTAGGCCAAATATGTTCACTACTGCAACATTTCTAGCTCCCGTTTTTGGAAAATAATTTAAAGCTAGGTTACGGCACCTTTTGCTTTTAGAATCGCAATTAAACACGCAACAAAACATTTTGTCATTGCTTTCCTTCTTTGGGGGAAACTCCATTCTTCAAGTATTGACGTTTTAGTTGCTTAAATATATTTTATAATACACGAATGTACCTTACAATTATTTATTAAAACCAAATGATTATATTGGAATTGTCACTAGCGCCTGTGTTTCAGGAGTTCATCACAATTCCGCCAGAGGGCGTATTGCTTAGCTTGAATCGCCCGTACTCCATGCTGGAAGCAGTAAAGGCTTTATACCTGAAGCCTCCAAAATTTATTCCTCAAAACCCAAAGATCCCGATTACCATGGGGAAATGAAAAAAGAATATTTTTTAAAATGGTTCCAGAATCAATTACTGAGAAAATTAGAAGAACCTTCCATTATCATAATAGATAATGCAAGTTACCATAGCAGTTTGGCTGAAAAAATACCAAACTCAAGTTGGAAGAAAGCCCAAACTGACTATGCCAAAAACATTTGAAATTTCTACTAGATTCATTAAAAATAAATTTTCGGGAAATTGTCGCAAGGTTAGTGTCCACTTATTATTTATTACGCACATTTTATACAGTGTGTCTTAATTTAGGCTGCAAATCCTCCTAATTTTTTTTACTAATGTAATAAAAGTTCTTTATTTTTAATATAAAGCTACTCAGTATTTTACTGTGTTAATCAATATCCAATAATACCTAAATTCGTTTTTAGAAATAAACCTAAAAAAATGTAAGCTACTGACCAAATGGCATTAGAACATGGACACACTGTGTTACGGCTTCCTCCATACCACTGTATATTTAATCCAATTGAAAACATTTGGGGGATTGCCAAACAATATTATAATAAACACGTAGGAAGAGAAGGTTACGGCGTTGAAAAATGTCTACAAATGTGGAAAAAGGCGTTAGATATAGTAACTCCGCAAATGTGGCAAGATACTGTCAACCATACCAATAATATTATTATGGAGTGGTGGCAAAAGGAGGTTGGGTTTGCGCGAAAAGACATAGCTCCAGTAATAATAAAATCTAGAGAATCTGACGACGATCATGGCAGCGATTTTGAAGATGAATAAAAATTAAACACTTACATCACTATAATAAATTTACGTTATATTTGAGATTTAAAATTATGACGTGCATGATGGAGGAAAAAATAAACAAAAAAAATAAGAGCAATACAATTGGTTTTTGGTACTAAAAAAATATATTTCAATGATAAAAAGGTCCTTTAGTGGGCAAATGTAAATAAAAATAAACTGAATAAAATTAAATTTAACTGATTATTATTATTACTAATTTTTTAAAATAAATAAATCGCTCGGGATCGTTTTGGAAAAAGAAAATTTATTAAATTATATATATATATATATATATCAACATTTTGATTCTAAAAACGAGGATTTCATTTTTCACTGTATAAACGTAGTACGGTGTGACGTCACCGAAAAACTGATGACATGAACGCAGACTAAAGGGCGAATATGGCCATATTGAAATCGTAGATCAAGGTGGACATCTAATAGCTTAAATTTTCGATTACCTTAATGAATACCTATGACATCTAATTTCTTAAATTATAAAGTGGAAAGATGGTTTAAAATTTACACCTAAAATGATACTTTATTGATCTTCTTGAATAGCTGTATAAAATTAAACCTATGGCCATATTGGAAACATAAACCAAGATGTAGTTTAAGGTCAACATGTGATGGCTTAAATTTTACATTCCCTTAGATAATACCAATCTACTCTGATTTCTTAAAACATAGAGTGGTTCAAATTAAATCCCTTTAGTGAATCTGCTCGATAATTTTTGCTCACCTTTTCTACAGTCTTTCCTTCATGGTTTTCTAATATTGTTAAGAATAATAAGTGTCTACCCTGCGTATCCTTAGCTGGCAAGGAACTGATGACATCATTAACATTTAGTTCAATATAGCTTCGAAAACAGTAATGTAAAACCACAAAACAGTCATCACTAAAAACAAAATTTTTTTTATAAAATAGTTTTCTACATCTTTCTGTCTGTACTCACCTTCTGGGTTTAGTAACAAGCAGCAGATCATTAAATAAGAACAAATGAAGAGGAACTTTTATGAAACGTTTTCCAAATGTAAGCTTAATATCATCAGCTCTGGCTTGCATTTGTGTTAATGGACCCGAGCGAACAAGCCACCTAGATCCAGAGGCAAGTTTTATGGAAGGAATGCCTCTGGGAAATTCGATTTGTGACGCGATTCTTTTAATCTCCGTCTCCCTCTCCATTTTTCTAGCAGCTTCATTACATTGAGTAACAATCTGAAACAAACAAAAAAATTGTAACTCATACATAGTCTGCACACTTTACTACTACAGGAACATTTGAAATGGTAAGAGATAAAGGCTGGGATAAAAATTGTCTTAGAAGGTTACTTTAAATCTATTTTTGATTTTCGTTAAATATTCATAGCTTAGTAGATAGAAATGAAACATGCTTTTGGGCAATTTCTATGAAATTCAATAAATCAATGGTAATAAAAAAATTGTAAGAAAAAGTTGTATATACTTTTAGAGCCATTTAAAAGAAATTTTTGTATATGTAAATTGATTCACTCATTAAACATTGTTTTTTCCAACACACGAAGACTTATGTATATGTTTATTTTCACAAAGATATATTTAAGAAATACATTTAATAACAAATATAAGAACACAAAAATAAATCAACAACCAAATGGTTTAAATCTCCTAAGGAATATAATAACATTTTCTTCTCGAAATAAATGTTTTTAATTGTTATTATTGCTATATTTGTGCTATTGCAGATCAAATGTCCACGGCAGTTGGCAATAGATTTTTATTTTTAATGTCGTAAAATGGCTTAAAAACTTCTGTTGTTGTTTCTTATCGTTTTCGATAAGTTAGGTACATTTGACACTTTTGGGTTGTTGCAAACAATGTATTAGATCAACCACCTGCATACATTTTACTCTTAGATCATACACATTTACATGGATATGACAACAGATTGTAAAGTGTGTTGTAAAGATATCACAGACAAACTATTTTTGTTCCTTCTCTTCCTAATACCAATAAATCATATCTACCATCTTTCTCTGTACCCTCATGCAATCTACGCATGCGCTCACGCGTGTTGTACGGCGGGAAATTTAAATATATACTTACTAAATGTAACTAATATAAACCAGTGCAATTATCGCAGTCTTTTAAATCTTGCGACAAAACCATTCTTGTCATTTTTCAAAATTAATTATCTGACACCTCTATAACTGTCAAATATTTATTAAATAAATAATAAAGTAAAAAATACAGTAATCTAATATAATGTTTATTTATTTCTAAGGTTTAAATACTCTTCTAAAGTATAGAAGGCATTTTCCGTTAAAAAAGTTTTGAACTGTCCATCAAACGTCTTTTCATTTATGATATTTTTAAGATTTCTAGGCAGTTTATTATACAGAGAGGTACAGCAGTATCTTGGAGACTTTTTGTATAAGCTTAAATTATAGTAACCTATCTGAAGGTTATTACAGGATCTGGTACTGTAAGTGTGATTATCATTTACAAGAGGGAAGTTCTTAGGGTTCTTTATTACATACAGGACGCACTTATAAATATGGATGTTAACGTTAGTATACGATTATTCTGAAAAATTGGTCAACAATGTTCTCTTGGTGAAAGGTCGAACATCATTCGAATTATTCTTTTTTGAAGTATAAACACTCTACCTACGTCTACGGAAATGAAAACAAACAATTCCTTGATTGAGGAGCACTGCAAATAACGCATTTTCGCGCCATTTTATATTAAAATTAAAAATTTCAATAACAAAACGTTTCCACATTTGCAGGTTATGCGCTGTTCTTGTGACTTTTCTCACCGACAGTTTAATTTGTGTAATTCTCGCCATACGTCAACAGCAACTGGGCGAGCGCCAATACTGAAAAGGGTACAAGTGAAACAACATTATTGGATGTCATGCAACGGCAAAAGAGACAGATAAAAAAAAGTTTGTTGGGATCCTTACAACAGTGACGTACCTAGTTTCTTATGGAGTAGTATTATCCATGTAAATGTGTATGATCTAAGGTTTTGCCCTTGAAGTTGAGTAAAGAATGCAGACATTTTATTAGTATTTTAAAAAATTACTTGAACCTTAACCACCGTAGTACAATTATTATCGCTAGCTCGCCGTAGTGCGGTCACGGTGACCAAGAACTTTTCCATTCCAAAAAAATTGCAAAATATGATTTTTTTAATACATAAATAATACTTCAAAAATAAGGAAAAATATAACTACACAGTAAAAAATATTCTCATTTTATTAATCATCAAAATATAAATGGTTATACTTGTTATTAGTTTATATATTTGGAATAAGGTACAAAGTATGCTTTTCTTATGAACCAAATGGCTTTGGCAAAAACAATTAACTAAATCCTTAAAGAAGAATAATATACTTGAGGGTACTAATATCAAAGGCGGCAATCTCTAATTTTAGGTAAAATGTCTAAGTCCTAAAGTTCAGATCTTTGTTCATTTTTATACTTGACTCTCATACGCTATAGTTTTATATTGGTCCACTGTAGCACAACTTGCAGTATATCTTCCGAAAACAGCAGGTTCCAGCAAGTAACTGGATCAGCTTTGTTGCCCAAATTTGTAGATGAACGTAGACCGGGAAGTTGCACTATAATATTACGTTTTTGCGTTCTGGTTCGAAATATAAAACTTTTTGATGACCATTTGTAGCGATTCTTGTCAAAGAAATTTGTTGAGTTACTGGCTGATGCCTGATGTCATTCTGCATCTCCTCGATACGTTCAGCTTCATCTTCACTCTGCCTCCAAAACTGAATCATAATCACTTACTTCGAGGTAATCTTCATTGACACTTTTCAACAAAACATTTTCAAAGTCTGCATCACCGTAACGAACTCATAGTCAAAAGTCACATAAAACACAAAGTAGCGAAAATTAAAATAGTTACCCTAATACCGTAGTCCGGTCACTGTAATTGCACCGAAATTTTAATCGCGCCTTTGCAAAAAACATGTACATCAATCGCATTGGCCGTTTGAATGTAAACTGAGGATCGGGCCACTTGAAGGTACTGAGACGCACATCGCGCTATGTTAAATTTCTAAGAAAATGCATTTTCGCAGCAGTCTTTGTGACCGCACTACGGTGGTTAAGGGTTAAGTGTACTTGTTTTGTTTATAATTTTGCAATTGTCTATTCATCATCAATCCTGTCACTCCTTCAGAAGCATAGGGCGTCGTGTCATGCGACGATTCTTCGGCATTTCCGCCTATATGGTAACAGAGTTGCCAGCTCTGTACCATGTTCACTCTAGCTGTTACACTGTTCTGTTTCTTTTGCTGTTTTGTTGAGTTAACACTTTCTAACCTTCACTGGTTCACTACGCACACAACACTTCACATAATGTCCTCCATTCGGTCTTGTCCTTTGCCATCTTCTTTATTTCATTCCGTTGAAGTCCCTTCTCGGTAATTTCCTTTTGCGTCTTCTTTCTCCATGTGTCTTTTGGTCTTCCTCTCATCCTTTTACCTCTTATATTGTGTTCCAATACTTATTTTGTTATATCATTATTCGGTTTTCTTAACGTATGCCCAATCCATTTCCATTTTCTTCTTTTTATTGTTGTCCTTATCGGTTCTTGTTGTGTTCTTTCCCATAATTCTTCATTTCTAATTGTTTCCGGCCAGTATATTCCCAGAATTCTTCTAAGGCATTTGTTCATGAATGTCTGTAAATCTTTTTATGTGCATTTCATTTATTGTCCACGATTCTGAGCCGTATAACAATATCGTTTTTACATTTGTGTTGAACATTCTAATTTTTGTTTTCATATATATTTCTCTTGATTGCCATATTTTCTTGAGTGCGTTAAAGGTTCCTTGAGCTTTGTGTATTCTTGATTTTATGTCCATTTCACTTGTTCCTCCTTCGTCTATAATGCTTCCCAAGTATGTAAATCTCTCTACCTGTCGAGTTGGTTGTTCTCTATCCCTATTCTCTTCTTGCCTTTTTCTATTTTTATAATGTCGGTCTTATTCTTATTTATCTTCAGTCCCACTTTTTCTGCTTCTTCCTTTAGTTTGTCTAGCTTTTTTCTCAGTTGTATTGTGCTTTCTTGTCATCTGCAAATTCTATGTCTTCCAGTTTTTCACCGAACCTCCAACTAATTCCTGACTTCTTGTCTTCCGTTTTTCTCATAACCCAGTCTATTATAACCAAAAATAGTATGGGTGACAGGACACATCCCTGTCTCACCCCGCTTTCGATCTGTATATTTCTCGTTAGTTTATTGTTTATATCAAT
Organism: Limonius californicus; assembly: GCA_014611495.1. Classification (NCBI taxonomy): domain Eukaryota; kingdom Metazoa; phylum Arthropoda; class Insecta; order Coleoptera; family Elateridae; genus Limonius; species Limonius californicus. The sequence continues at coordinate 19,086 of JABXWE010004593.1, read as the reverse complement.
TCTAGCTGTGTAATTCGTATATAGAAGTTTGATCATGTTTATGAGCTTCTTTGGCATTCCATATGCTTTTAAGATTGTCCACATTTTGTCCCTTCTATTCTATCAAATGCTTTTTCGAAATCTATGAAGGTTATTTGGACTTCCTTTTGCCATTCATTTGCTTGTTCAATGATGGTGTGCCGTAAAAATATATTATCTATGCGTGATCGCCTCTGTCTGAATCCTGCCTGGTTGTTTCTTAGTACCTTTTCTATTCCGTCTTTAATTCGATTTAGTAATATTCTTGTTAGTATTTTACTTGTTGTGCATAGCAGTCTTATTCCTCTCCAGTTCGAGCATTCTGTTTTGTCTCCTTTCTTTGGTAATCTTATTATTATTCCTTCGTTCCATTCTCTTGGGATTTTTTCTTCTTTCCATATCCTATTTAGTAAGTTATGCATCATTTCTTCCGTTGTTTCGTCGCCTTCTCTAATTAGCTCTGCTGGGATGTCATCTATACCTGCTGCTTTATGGTTTTTTAGCATTTTTATGGCATTTTTTATTTCTTCTCTGGTGATTGCTTCTTCATTTATTTTCATTTCTTCTCCTATTTGCTCCACTTCTTCCATTATTTCTTCTTGTATTGTTGTTTTCTTATATATTTCTTCGAAATGTTCGATCCATCTCTGCTCGGTTTCCCTGTTTGTTTTAAGGGTTTTTCCATGATTATCTTTCACCCTTGTCTCGTTTATTATTTTTTTTCTGTTTATGTTTTTCTTTATATAGCTTTTCCTGTGTTTCTTTTTCATTTTCATTTTTGCTTGTCAATATTTGCTGTTTAATCTTCCTTCTTTCTTCTATTCTCTCCCATGTCTGTTCTTACAGCCATACTTTTGTTTTGCTTTTTTGTATCCTAGTACCCTCTTTGCCGTGTCCTTAAGAGTTGTTTTACACTTATTCCATATTTTTTCTACCCCTTCATTTCCTTTATTTTTCTGTTTCTCCCATTCTCTTCCTAATTTTTCTTTGTATTGTTTTCTGACGTCTTCTTCTTTCAGCCACTGCACATTGTATTTTTACTTTCCCATACCTTATAGGTATACGGTAAGTATTGAATTCATGAAAATTTTCGAAATCGAGATTTTAACGGAAATATCCGTTTTGGGTATCTAGGAACCCAAAAAAGTGGTTTTTAAAAAATGTCTGTCTGTGGGTGGGTATGTACGTATGTACGTACGTATGTGACGCTCCTACAGCCGAAAGTATTGCTCCGATTTTGATGCGCTTTGGAATGCGGGGGTGTATCGAAAATTCATCGAAAAAATAAGCTTTTCAAAAAAAATCCGAAACCGGAAGCGGAAGTTATGCATGTTTTTTTGGTATCACTTTTTTCGTGATTACAATTTTGAAACTTTTATCGCGGATAACGATAGAGGGTCATAAGACAAATCTGTTAGTTTTTGCCGAACTCGCTAGCTTTAAACTGAAAAGCGCTATGATTTTTTGAAAATTTTGAGTTTAACGCCCAATTACTCGAAAACGGATGAATCGATTCAAATGATTTTTATTTTCTGAATAGTATATGAAGGGTAAAATGAGGTGATATAAAAAGTTTTTTGAAAAATTATAAGGGGCCTAAATTACGAATTTTCAAAATTTTGGAAATTTTCAAAAAATTATTTCTCAAAAACTGCTCCAAGGAATTTTTTTAAACTTCATATGTCGACAGACCTCGCAAGGGGCTATCGATATGTTTTTTGAAGAACTCCGTAATTTTCCTGTGGCGCCCTCTACGAAGCTTGAAGTTTGAAACTTCAAACTCCTTTAATTAATAAACGAAAAAAGATAGGAAGCTGGGGTTTTCACTGAATCGCTCAGTACGTAATGGAGCATATGAATATGCAAAGAAATATTACACTCGTGGATATATGTAAGCGCACCGGCCCCCTCCCCCCTCTTTTTTAGAAAAATATTTTTTTTATTCTAACGGTTGTTATTTGTTTGCGCCAAAGAATCTTTTTCCGCGAAAATAAAAAAATCGATTTTTTATGCCCTACAAAATATAATTTCCAGGGACTTAGAAAATTTTACCTCGGTAGCAATAGCGATCGGTACTAGTTAGACCGCGCGACGGCCTAGCGGTACGGACAAGCCCTGCGCACTTTGGTTCAGAACCATTGCCATACTGTCGCGATACATTCATTTCTTTAACCGGTATTACAACAACAAGTTATAAATTATTTATCAAAATTTTGTATTTAATACTTAATTTTCGAAATCGAGATTTTAACGGAAATATCCGTTTTGGGTCTCTAGGAATCCAAAAAAGTGGTTTTTAAAAAATGTCTGTCTGTTATAAAATCACAGCAAACTCAATTTGCAGTCACAATATCACGTATATAGTAGAGAATTAAGTATCCCTGGTTGCATATTAAAAGGAAATTAAGGGGCACCGCAGATATTTGGCGGGACTTCTTACAAACCTTGTAAGTCTATTCGTTACGAGGCAAGGTTTTAGGATAGCGCTTGAACAACCGTTTTCAGGAAAATAACTCTACTGTTGAATAAAGATGATATGAACAGTTTCCAGTATGGGAAAGTCCAGGGAGGCAGTCGCGTCCACTTTTTTCTCTTTTTGTCTTCTGCTCTCTATTTGCCCGTACTTTTATTCTTATTTTAGCCCTGAGTAGAGTATGGTCTGTAGTCCCATCGGCCCCCCTCATTGCTCTTACATCACACAGCATGTTTTTCCATGTTCTTTCTATTGCTACGTGGTCTATTTGGTTCTGTATTTTACCTCCGGGTGAGGTCCAGGTTACCTTGTGTAGGGTTTTATGTTTGAAAAGGCTACCTCCTATTATTAGGTTATTTCCTGCACAGAATTCTACGAATAATTCTCCATTTTCGTTGATAACGCCTACTCCTTCTTTTCCCATTGTGTCTTCTCTTCCCTTGTTCTCACTTCCAATTTTTGCGTTCATATCTCCCATTAATATTTTTATACATATATCTTTTATGTTGTTTGTTTATATTGTCAAAGGTTTGTTGTAGTTGTTCATAAAATTCTTCTTTTTGTGTTTCTTCCTTCTCATTGGTCGGTGCATATGCTTTTACTATAGTTACATTGTAATAACTTGCTTTAAACCTGGCTGTTATAATTCTGTCTGATATGCCCGTCCACTCCATAAGTGCATTTTTTGCTTCTGCTCGTAGCATAAATGCTACTCCATTTTCGTGTCTTGCCTCCTCTTCAGTGCCTCCTGAATATATCATCTTTGTTCCATTTTCTGTTGTATACTCTCCGCATCCTTTCCATCTCGCCTCATTTACCCCTAATATCTCCACTCGATATCTTTCCACTGCTTGCTTCTAACACTGTTCTTACGTTCCAAATTCCTATATATTTTGTTTTTCTAGTTTCTAATTCTCCCGCAATTGTCTATTACTACCTATTAAATCTAAATAATTATTGCATCTGTTTTGGTCGGTTTCTAGTGTAAAGTTTACATTTGGGTGTAGATTATTTATAAAGGGTAGATTTTGTCAATGAGCTCAGTGAAGTATCAACACATACTAAATGTCATCAACATAAGGTACCAAAAGATAATTTTCCCAGATTGAGTTTGGTTTTGTATAACTTTTTGTTCTAAACTTAAAGTTTATTTTTCTGTATTGTATGATTTCTAAATTTAGTGACTTTTTCCCTAATGCCATTGTCAATAATATTAAGTTAAGTTGAATGTAATTTGACACACATTCCAACAGGACAAAAGACAGAGGTAGGCCTAACAAATGTTGGGGGGAGGCGTAGCTAGACATCCACCTCTCAAGAACATACGCTGTTTAAAATACAAGCCAAAGGCTAAGAATATTATGTACAGGGTGGGCCATAAAGATGTGCGGATTTGAAAAATTTATTAAAAAAAACGACAAATATTTAAAAATTTTTTTATGGACATTAAAGTAAATACCCGGGAAATCATTTCTTGAAAACAACATCATTTAGGTGTGCACCATCACATCGCAAACACTCTTCAAATCTGGACCTCAAATTTGTGAAAACTCGCTGGCACATTGCGCGTGGAATAGCAGGCATTTCTGTTCGAATATTGGCTTTCAACTGGGCTATCGTGGCTGGTTTGTTGTTGTAAACCCGACTTTGTAAGTATCCCCAGAGAAAAAAGTCAGGAGGAGTCAGTTCAGGAGTCCTGGGAGGTCATGGAGTATCCCCTCTACGCGTTATAAGTTTACCGGCAAACATTTCATTTAAGACAGCCAAAGATGCGTTAGACGAGTGGCATGTCACGCCGTCTTGTTGAACCCATGTCCTGTTGTTGAAGCCTTCAAATTCTTGCACTTGTGAGAAGGAAACATCCCGCAACATTTGTCAGTACCGGTTTGAATTGACGGTTACTGCCACGCCAGGCGCATCTTAAGAAAAAATGGAGGCCAATGATTCCATGGGCTGAAATGGCCGCCTAAACTGTGACTTTTGGTGAATGTAGATGTTTCGATTTAAGATTTTCCGGGGCCCAATACCGACAATTTTGTTTATTAACGTTCCCATTCTAATGAAAATAAGCTTCTTCAGAAAAGAAACTGTTGTTGAAACTTCGAAAACGCTGCAACATTGTTGTAACAAAGACACAATTCAAGTCATTAGGTTTCAATTCTTGCACTAATTGACCCTTATTAGGGTGCAATCGTAGGTTTTTCTTCAAAATACGCCGCAAAGATGTTCGCGAGAGGGCGAGGGGAGCTGATATCTTGCGAGTTGATAATCCAGGACTTCGCCGTACAGAAGCTACAACTTCGTTTACCGCTTGCTCGGTTCTTATTGATCTTAGGCGTCCCGGAGGCTTCTGATTGAGAGTAGAACCTGTAGCCTCAAACCTTCTAACCCACGACCTAATTACACTGTCACTGGGACACTAATTTAAGTCATGCAATTCGAACTCGGCGAGAAATAAACGTTTAACAATTTTGCAAAAATTGCCATGTTTATAAAAATTCTTTAAGCAAAACGCGAGATGCGCTCCCGTGAAACAGTCCATCGTGACTGAATTTCCAAGGACCTAACTACCAATTCCCACATCTAGCTTGAAGTCCTTGTAAAAAAGTGATAATAAAGAGTTTAGGCTCAAGAGATTCAAGGCCTCATATCTGCCAACCTGCTTTGTATATGTGTTTTGTAGTGCTTGTATAAAAAATTGTCTAAAATCTATTCTGGATAAGCATGACACTGTAGTAAACAAACCATCTGACAGCGAGTCTAATTCGCACACTTAAATATTTTACGTAACTTGCCGCGCGTAAATAGAAATAGGTAGTGCAAGCCCTTTGATGCAAATACAGCTGTAAATGTTATTTACGAGTCCTGTGAACAAGCATCACAGTATTAGTAAATCACTCAACTTTCACTTGCAACCGACCAATCACACGCTTTCTCGTTACCACGTGATTTTCGATTAGCACGTGGGTTTGTTTACTGCCGTGTCATGCTTATCTTCAATAGATTTTAGCTTTAATATGAGGAAATTATCACTGGATTGTTAACACCACAATCCATGTAGTAATTATATTAAAATACCTACGGAATATCTTTAAGGGACCGATTATCAAATGAGTAATACAAAAAGTAAAAAAGCTTGGATCGAGTTCATTTTCATATTCTTCCTTAAATCAAACACGAATTGTGCTGTTACTATAACTATACATGCTGTTTACCATCTATTGTTTTTGATAACAATGTGTGAAAACATTGAAATACATTTTAAACTAATACATCAAATCAAAACTATTGAAATTATTAACAATATATTCATTTATTAATTACTTTATTGATCTCTTTCTCTTCAATGATATCTAGCTCTCTACTAGTCTGACCCTTCATTTGCCTCTCATTCATTATCCATAAATATAATAAGTTAGTTTATTACTTAAAGAAAAATAAATTTACCTGTAGCAATTTCAGCAGTTACAAAATCCATCAGGCAATAATTTATAAAAACGGGCAACACAACTTCAGTGAACTCCTTCTGATCTGCAATTACTACCAAGGACGCCAAGTACAACTGTAGAGATTTACTGCCATCTATTTTAATGTTGTCTAAAACATATGACTGTATTTCCCTGCGGTAAGTTTCAGAGAAAACTTTGAAGCAATGCAGGAGTGCATCTCGCACTATTTGCACTTGTGGTGTAATTAGAAAGACAGACAAATTATCATAGAAGCATTTTCTGGTGTCAACGGGTAATGATTTTGCAATTAACGCTAAACTCATCAGGCCGGTTGCTCTCATGTCATCTTCATTGTACAGGGCCGCCTTAAGACATAAGTTTGGCACCGCTGCCAATTCCTTTACCTCGCTGATATCATTGTTTTGGTGTACTTCGATATACACTCGAACAAAATCAATCAAACATCTGAAAACCAACACTTGATGTGATGTAGTCATTGTGATATTGTATGTGTTAATCAACATCGGTGCAATTTCAGAAATCATGTAACTTGCTGATACTTTGGAAGCCCTAGCAACATGATACAGCATTTTGCAGGTAGGTGCAAATAATTTCAAATGAGGCAGAAGGTTTCCTTTAAGCGTGTCTGTGATGTCTGAGAGGATTCTTTTAAAGATGTCGTTGGTGCTTTGTGATAGTTTGCTTATTACAGCTTCCAGGGTTTTAAGGGATGATTCCTCTAACTCTTCGTCAGTGCTGTGCAATACATCACGTTGGATTTGGGACCAAATGTCTGTGGAGTGTTGGATGTATGGAGACAGTTCAAATGTCTTACATCCTTCAGCCTGAAAAATTTTTTGTTCGTATCACTGAAGATGTTATTTTTATAATAAAAATTATAGAATTAAATTTAAATGACAATACTTACAAGAATTTCCAAGGAGTCTAATTTGGCAATGCGCAATGACGAACTCAATTTTTCCAAAACTAATGGCAAACAATACTCTGCAAATTGAGGAACAGCACATAAACATTTACCAAGTGCCGTTGCTAACGATTCTCTGCTTATAGTCTGGAGAATAAATAAATATATGGTTAACATTAGTAACTGTAACAAATTAATAGCTTACATTTGGATCTTGCTGGGGGGCTCTAAAATCAACTGGAAAATAACAAGCCATGACTTCAAACATCTCTTCAGTTAAATGCCCCAAACTGTAGTTATTCAAGAATTTTGGTAACCAGATGAATAAAAACAAGAGGTTACGTGGATCTCTTTCTCCATCCATTGCAGATATTACCCCATAAATAAAATCAAAACCCATTTGTTGGAGTTCTAAAATCAACATTTATCAGTTAACTTATCAAAATTATCACTATAAAACCTTAATTACACAATTTGTTTAAATTACTGAAAATTTACTAATTTCGTTACCAGTATTTCGTTTTTCCAGACAAATCTCCAATATTCTGTAAATATTGTATCGATCTACTTGCTGTTGCTGTTGGCATGGTACATTTTTAAATAGTGAACCTAAGATTTGTCCCGTTGCACCTTCAGGTATGTTTTCAAACTTCATTAAAGCTAAAATACCCTTTAAAACAGCCGGAATAACCTACAACATTAACATTAAAGTCTCATATGTAAATAAGAATTACATTTAAAACCTGATGATGGTCATTTAGCCGATCTGCATAAAATGCGCAAATGAAGTTCAATTGGCCCGCAATTAGGTGGTCTTGTGGTAACAATTCTAAAACCTGGGATAAAATCAGCATTCCCAGTTCACGATTTTCTGGGGAAGGGTCAATCAGGAGGTTTTTTAACTGCTCTACTAATTGGACGAGAGTAAAACTTCCCAGTCTTATATCTAAGAAAAATCATAGGTTATAATATATTGTGAAAAGTTTTGAAATCGATTTGTACTTCTACCTTGCGCTATTTTGGTGCATTTTTGCGCTATTTGTATGTCGTTTCTGTTTAGAGTACGAAACTCTTCAACTAAAGAGGTATCAACTTCCACATCCATGTTTTTAAAACTTAACCTAAATGTTGTAACTACGGCACAAAAACATGACTTGTGTGAAAGTGGGCGGATAAAACGCATGCGTAGAATTAAATATTTGGACGTAGGCATATAAAACGGAATCATTGTATATGAGAAAATAAGGCTTAATTTTTTGATAATATTTAAACCAGGGTTAAACATATATATTTAGCAATGATAATTTTAAACTTCATTTACAAAAGCGTTTTGGAACGATTACCAGTCATTATAGGAAAGAATTAACATGGAAAATAATGTGTCGAAACAATAAAGATGAATTAAAATTAACAGGTGGGAATAATGTCGAATGCAAAGAACGTCGAATGATAACAATTTCGAACTTAATAAATATATAAATAATGAATAAAGAAAATATTGAATTTAATATACTTGAATACAAACAAGGCGAATAAAAGAAAACGGCGACTACTCTAGTAGGTAGGTATTGAATAAAATTAAAGTCTAATGGAAAAAAGCGGAAAGCGATAACATCCACTATAAAAGTGTGAAAGTTTTATTTATATTGTTAGTTTATTACGGCTAGCTCATTTCTCGCTTACCAGTTTCCAGAAATTTCGATTATACCAAAAACCCTCATGTAGACCCCTAGTAGGGGAGATCTTCCGCGTTTTCCTCTACCTTCTGGAATTCTTGGGCCATCTTTGATTATCCATGCGCTGGAAGTGGCCGTACTCAATTAACGATTTCCTTTCTATGGTGTCCGCAATAGATTTTTCGACTTCCATGTTTTCCCCGAGTGTTGTATTCCGTACATGATCAATTCTCGATACGCCACTACGTCTTCTCCAAAAATCAATTTCATCAGTTTGGATTTATCTTTTTTATTCAACTCTCCTGTTTCGGAGCCATATATGTGCGAGGAGATCGTTTTAAAAATAGTGGTTGTGTTTTTTTTTAGTTATACTATCGTTTCACATCACAGTATTTATTTGCTTAATTACCCGCCTGGCTTGTCCATTTTTGTTTCATAGATTTTCATTACTTTTTCTGCTGTTGGTAAAGGTAACTTCCAAGTACTTAAACGAGTTAGTTACAGTACCTACTTAATGTAGCCATTATCTATTTATAGGTCTCTTCCTTGTTTTTCTATTATAAAGTAGATACTGTATCTTTTTAAGTAAACCGTGAAAATAATTCGTGTAAAATGAAAAATAGATCTACGCAATAACGTTGAATGAAGATAATGTCGAATGAAAAAAGTAGTCGTAGCAGGTTTGACTACATCTCTTCTATACACTATTCACGATTGATTTGCCGATGATTCAGATACTTCTAGTAATATCATGAAGGTGGAATAGGGTAGGGGATATTCTTTTGGCATCTAAATTGTGAATGGGTATTTTGCAGTTTTTATCTCGCCCGAGAAAAACACTGACCTCAGTGGAATACGAACTTAGGTCTCTTAGCACCAGAGGCAAACAGTCAACCACTGGACTACCATAATATCAATTTGAAACATGAGCGGCATGGGCGTTAATTCTTCTTAATTTGCTGCAAGACCTAAATATAGGACAAAAAAGACTGGCGTGGAATATGGTCTGTATACATACGATTTCAGTTCAGAATTCTCGTGAAAAAAGAACAGCAATACGTATTTGGTATGTGTTACGACAACATTTAAATTATAGTTATTATTTTATTTATAATGAAATCATTATTATATCTAAATATTATAAACCAATATTGAGCAGAAATAGGCGGACGTTAAATGAACGAACAAGCTCCACTGGCAACATTGCCTGCTTTCAAAAAACATAACCTCCATCAAGAAAAACTAACATAATCCAACTTAATTAACTGACAAATTTCAATGATACCCACATTCCCCCATATTTCCACAGCCTGTTGGATGGCAAATCAATCGTGAATAGATTATGTACAGGGTGTCCTAAAACTCCGGGACATAGAGCTACCACGTATTCTAGAGGTCAAAAGAAGTCGATTGGACCCAACTTTGTCATATACCAAAATGTGCCGTTTGCCCGTGAGAGGAGTTCAAAGTTTACTTAAAAAATCACATTTTTGTATGCTGTTCAGAAACGTGTGAACCAATTTTAAAGAAATTTGGTACCTGGGCACTTCAAAGGAAGCCACTACTTTCAGTAACGAAAGAAACCCAAAGAAAATTGGAGAAGGGTTAAAACCACCCCCACCCCCTGATAAATTTGTTCAGAATTTTTTTAAGGATGATGATACGATTCTATGTTTTTTTAAGGTGAAGACTTATTCATTAGCTTCATTTTTTGACTCTTGTAAAAACTCCGTAATTCGTATAGTTTCGAAGAAAAAAGATGTTTACTCAAACACTGATAACCGATATTATTATTGCAGGTTTAATTGTATTACAAAATTTAGTTGGCCGTAAACACAAAAATAAAACAAAGGTGATAATTTTGATCGGAAACAAATTCATAATCATCTCAGTTGATTGTTGACAGTAAACTTTTCAATAATTGTTCACTGTTTGTTGCTTTTGTATTCTTTTTTGTTATTGTAACCATCGTTGCTGCTTTAATTGTTGTTGTTGTTGCTGCTGTTATTTTTGCCGCTATCAAAATATGGATTTCCCTTTCAATGAGCAGACCGACATGTTATTAGTTCTTGGATACTGTCAAGGTAACTGCCGCGAGAGTGTCCGCGTGTATCAAGAGAGATATCCAAATCGAAGAATTCCAAATCACAAAACTTTTGCTCGTATCGAATGTCGTCTTCGAGAAACAGGAAGTTTGCAGCCAGCCAGATTTAACACTGGTAGACTTCGACAAGCCCGAATACCCATTGTGGAAGAAGCAGTTCTTCAAAAGATCGATAACAATCCTGAGATCAGTACCAGAATATTGCAACGTGAAACTGGGATTCCAAAAAGCACTGTAAGTCGGATCCTTGCCGATCAATTAATTCGTCCTTTTCACATCCAGCCAGTTCAAGAATTATTGCCACTTGACCACGAATCACGTTTAAATTTTGCAGAAATTATTCGGGAGCGCAGAGTAGTCGACGATGGATTCCACACTAATATCTTGTTTACTGATGAGTCTTGTTTTACGCGTCGTGGCATGACAAACCTACACAATGAACATATTTATGCAGATGAAAATCAACATGCTGTTAAAGCTAGACATTATCAACGAGAATTTAAAATTAATGTCTGGGTCGGAATTATCGACAATTTTTTGGTTGGACCGTTCCGATTGCCTGATCGTCTGGATGGCGCTAGTTACCTTCTTTTTCTCCAAGAAACTTTGCCAGAGTTATTAGAAGACTTGCCCCTTAATTTGCGTCAAAACATGTTTTTCATGCACGACGGTGCACCACCTCATTTTGCACGTGCCGTAAGAGAATATCTAAATGAACAATTTGCTGGTAGATGGATTGGTAGGGGACAAGAAGCACCCATTCAATGGCCACCGCGGTCTCCAGATTAAATCCTTGTACTTCTTCATATGGGGAGCGTTAAAAACAAAAGTATACGAGGTACAAATTAATAATGCTGAACAACTGTGGGACAGAATTCAAAATGGTGTAAACGCACTACGAGAAAACGACGATGTTTTAAGAAGGGTGCATTTCAATTTTTTACGTCGTGTTGACCTCTGCATCAATGAAGGTGGAGGTCACATTGAACATTTGTTGTAAAAAAGTTTTATTTTTGTATCTGCGGCCAACTAAATTTTGTAATACAATTAAACCTGCAATAATGCTTTTGATAATGACATATTGTATGTCGAAATACGTATAAAGCTAAAATAAAAATAAATATCTGTTGAAATTGCCTATTATTATTATTAATATATAAAGTATGAATTTCAACGAAATAAGGCAGCAAACAATTAACAAATAATAATATCGGTTATCAGTGTTTGAGTAAACATTTTTTTTTCTTCGAAACTATACGAATTACGGAGTTTTTACAAGAGTCAAAAAATGAAGCTAATGAATAAGTCTTCACCTTAAAAAGAAAACATAGAATCGTATCATCATCCTTAAAAAAATTCTGAACAACTTTATCAGGGGGTGGGGGTGGTTTTAACCCTTCTCCAATTTTCTGTGGGTTTCTTTCGTTACTGAAAGTAGTGGCTTCCTTTGAAGTGCCCAGGTACCAAATTTCATTAAAATTGGTTCACACGTTTCTGCACAGCATACAAAAATGTGATTTTTTAAGTAAACTTTGAACTCCTCTCACTGGCAAACGGTACATTTTGGTATATGACAAAGTTGGGTCCAATCGACTTCTTTTGACCTCTAGAATACGTGGTAGCTCTATGTCCCAGGTGTTTTGTGACACCCTGTATATGTTTTGCATATATTTGCTAATCTCTCTGCTCCCATTCGTTCCACGTGGTGGTTCCATTCTTCTACCTAACCTTCATCCACTTCACTACGTCTTCCACCTTACATGTTCTTCTTACATCTACGCTTCTCTGTCTATCTCGCAGTCTTACGCCTAAGATTGATCTTAAAACTCGCATCTCTGTTGTCCTCATTTTTTGTTTTGATGCATTGGTCTCTGCACGCGTTTCGTTAGCATAGGTTACAATTGGAAGGACCATTGATTTACATATTTGCACTTTGCTTTCTACACGCGTGTATTTGTTATGCCAAATTGTATTATTCAGGCAGCCTGTTATTTGCGCTACCTTCGTCGCTTGTTTCCTCATTTATTAAATTTCTAGTACTTGACACTTCAATTCCTAGATAGTCGAAAGTTCGCTATTCTTCAGTGTTTCTATAAACTTGTTCATAATCAGATTGAAAAGAAAGGGACTGAGAGAATCTCCTTGTCCTATGGCTGTTTTTATATATATGGATTGTGCAACTCCTTTTACAGTAATTATCTTTGTCGTGTTGTCTGAGTTTATATCATTTATCACATTTGTTATTTGTGATGATATGCTATCTTCACTTAAAATATTCAGAATGTCCGTTTTTCTAACTTTGTCGAAAGCTTTTGTGAAGCCTACGAAGCATAAGTACACAGGTTTATTATATTCTATAGATTTTTCAATGAGTTGTCTTAGGATGAATATTGTATCCAGGGAACTTCTTTTCTTTTGCAATCCTTGTTGTTCTTCTGCTATAGATATTTTACCTTGTAGGTAGTTGTGCAAGATGGATGTGAATAATTTTAGTGATGAATTCAATAGTGTGATACCGCGAAAATTGCCAGGATATTCTGTCCCCCTTCTTGAATATTGGCAAAGCGGGAATATCTTTCCACTCTCTGCCATATTTAAGTAGTTCATTATAAATCTCATCTGGGCCTGGATATTTTCGGTTTTTTAAACTGACAATTTAAATTTCAAATTTTATTAGTTTAATTATTAAATTAATTGATTACAGCAAAAGTCATTACAATTACATTTTACAATAATGTGCATTTAAAGATGTTAACAGTGGAACATAGAATTTTCATAGTAAAATCCTATTTTCCTAATAGTACAAAGAATGAAAATGAAGGATGGTAGTATTTCAAACCTGTTTCATAGAATTTCAACCGATTAGAAAACAAAACCAAGAAATCGATTTGTCATAAGGTACCTGTCGAACAATAAAAAAAATGATTTGAGCATGTTTCCATACAAAATGCAAATCGTTCATCAACTTTTACGCGTAATTTCCAACTTATAGAAAATTATGGTTAGTAGTTCTTAAACTTCATATATAATAATGACATACTGGATTTTACTCGGTTCAGCGATGAAGACTGGTTTCACGTCAATGAGTACCTTAGCAGAAAAAATATGAGAATATGGGCAACAAATAATCTGCACATGTTTGAGGAAACACCGTTTCATTCACAAAAGATCGGTTTATTGGTCACTGTTTCAAGAAGACAAATAGTTTACAATTTTTTTGCAGAAAATATAACCGCCGATTATTATCCTCAGAATAACTTAACCCCCCTCCTTTTCAATGATGATGAAATTAGAAATGATTATTTCCAGCAGGACAATCGTGTCATACAATTTTTGTAGGAATTTTATGCTGATCGGTTTATTAGCAGACATTTGTTTCCACCAAGGTCACCTGATCTTACAGTTTCAGAATTCTTCCTATTGCCTTATCTAGAAACCAATAGTTTTAGTAATAGACCACAGAATCTAGAAGATTTACAAAATTCTCTTTCACAAAAATTAGATAAACTTACCCCTAATACTTTAGCGAATGTATTTGAAAATCTTAAGAGAAGAGTGCATTTATGCTTAGAAAACAAATGTCAACATTTTGAACATCTTTTGTAAAATCCTACATAAAAACATAAAAAATACATAACCTCACTACTTCGACCACAGGGACAGCAGACCACTAGAGATGGCAGTGTAACCTTGAATATATCTAACTAAAAGTATAGACAAACACCGGCAAAATAAAGTGTAAATTTAAAGGCCCATTAAATAATTAACTAAATACCTTAATAAAATTTGTAATGTAAACTGTCAATTATAAATGTATAACAGTTGAAACTATTTATAATGTATACATCTTTATAATTACAGATTAATTTAATACAAGACTTTAAAATTCCAAGAGTGTCTTTGACTTCGGTTTTATTGCTCTCTCGGTATCATATTACAGCTAAATCGTATATACCATTTGTAAGTAAAAGTTTGTAAATTTAATTTAGTGTAAGATTTATTAAATATAATTTATTACGATATGCCCCTCTTATATACTTTCGAATAAAAAAAATCCGAGGCTGAAAATCAAATTGGTCTCAGTGCTCCACATACCCTCGACCCGGTTATGCCATTTATCAAATTTCATATAATCTTTGAAACGATTCAATGGTAATAATTCTTTTCATTTTAAATCGAAAGCTAGATTTAGAAAACTTTAACGTGTTGATCTAAGTATAAGCTCTAAAATATATAGGGGCAAAATGTTTAACGTCCGCGGTACTCTCGAGGCGAACTGTTTTGCTCCTTTTATTTAGAGAGAGATACAGTTTCGATAACAAGCAAATGAAGGTGTTGCTTGTAAATTAGTAACTCTTTTTGTATTTATGTTTTAAGTCTGTTTTTTTTTAATTAAATGCAATCATTAGTAGGTGCGCGGATGCTAATAGTACTCGCAAGAATGTATGATTATTTTTTCTATGTATATTGTGTAATAAGGGTGAAAATGCCACTACAAACCTAAAGAATAACCGAGACGATGTGATGGTAAACTTCCCACCTGGACTCAAGGAAGTGATGCAAATTTTATGACAGCTTCAAAGGCATCGGTTTGTATGCCAGTGGAATAGTCTGTTTCTCCAGTTTTCGGACGCAGAAAACTTCCTAGATGACAAAATTCAAGACACCCGTACCTAAATTATTTACTGCGCTTTGTGACTCCCGCCTTATATTTTATTCCAAGACACTTGTGTTCCTCTAATTTTCATGGATAATGCTTGAAATATCTGGTTGTATTATTTTTCCTTCAGTGTTGTGCTCTGTC
Organism: Limonius californicus; assembly: GCA_014611495.1. Classification (NCBI taxonomy): domain Eukaryota; kingdom Metazoa; phylum Arthropoda; class Insecta; order Coleoptera; family Elateridae; genus Limonius; species Limonius californicus. The sequence continues at coordinate 3,637 of JABXWE010004593.1, read as the reverse complement.
CGTCCCTGCAAGGTAACACTGGTGATTCTCTGTATATACAGCTTCAGCCTTGTTAAATGGAAATCGTCTTATACTATTATAAGTTACGTTCGAGTCAAATACGACTATAACGAAGATTCCTTTTTCTACTGTTTCCTTTGCTTGTTTTCTATTTTCATTCTACTTTTCTGTTTTATTTTGCAAATTATATTAATTTTTGCTTCTGTTTAATTCTTTCCTTTTTATTATACATTTCTATAGTTAAGTATGTCTAGAGTCTTTTTAATTTTGGGCCGACAACGAAATACATAAACCCTCTCTTTTATTTTAATTAATTTATTTTTCATTCGCCGCATTCACATCCATCGCTGTACCTAAAAAATGTTAAGTCTATATGTATAAGTCGACTAATAACCTTCAACCAAATAGAAGGTGCTCACATGAATAAATTGAAAAGTTGTAAATTGATCCAGAGCCTTTACAGTCCGTTTCGGAATGAAACGTAAAATTGTCGCAGGAGTTTTTTAATCTACCGGAAATGAAATCTATTTTAACTCGTATGGGTTTTCTGGAAGCATCTGACAATTTACACCCCGAAAACATGAAACAGTCTGATTGTGAATCAAATAGAGTAGACTGGGAGGCCGCTGGGGAAATTTTCACTAATGTCGTGTTTCCCTTTTCCCTTGCACCGCTCAGTCCTCCGTGACCCGCACGAGTTCATTGTAACAAAAAGTTTACGCCACACTCATCACACTATACGTACTTTATCAATTATCTCGCCGTTTTACTGCTTTTTCCGCCACCTCTTATATGTCACCGGGTATCACATTTCATAAATAATACCAGCATGAATCAGGACATTTTCCAAGTAGTTGGCCATTTTGATTGATTATTAAGAAAAAGGGCGAAACCCGAAACGTCGCCGTTTTTTACCCAGAGATGCAATTTTCGCGAAGTTTACGGTTTTTTCTGGAAGGGAAAACGGTAAAAGAATACACAATAAGATATTTCCCTTTATTTAAAGCGGTTTCTCGGTTGCTGCATACATTTTTAAACTAAATATCCGGCATTTCTGTGGCACACATGTATACTTCCGGCATAATGGCGGGCACAAGACGTGAGAGTTTTATTAGTATTGTGTTTTGCGGTGGGATCAGGTGTGGAACTCTCGTAATAAATAATGATGTATTTTCTTACGCGATAGAGAAGGGATCTTGCGGATTCTTGCTTATTGCATTCGCATTCGAATAACATATGACCTCTCTATATATTAACAGTTACTTTGAATAAAGCAGACATTCATATTAATAAACTCCAAGACGACTCAAAATTTTATTTTGATTTTGATAAGCAAGTCCTTGTCGCATGCCTTTGTGCTATCTTTCCTTTTGTCGCCGTAATAACAAAGGATGCATTCAAAATGCCGTCATTACTTATTCCTTTGTTGAAATATTTAAGAAAAAAAACTTCTAAATAATTTTTTAACCTTTTTACAAGAAATACGTGACATGAAGCAAACTTGATTCATTTCCAACACGCAATTCCGTATTATTCGTCAAAACGTCAGGTTTCACGTTCAAGGGGCCCTAATAGTTATTAATTAAAACCGAACATTTTTGAAAATGAGAGACGATCGTTTAATAAGCAGCTTCAAGTCATACTTGAAAGGAATGAAGGTGAAGCCGGGGAACTTTTGTAATTATCCGTATTAATGCTGTCAGCAAATTGTTAATCTAAAATTAATAATACGGAAGGGCTATCTTCGAATTTAATTTATTAGTACATTCTGAACAATTTCCAATACCGAAAAGTTTAAAAGTCTAATAACGATCAATTTTTCAGTTTTATTCGACAAGGTAACGCCTGTAAAATGAGCAAATATCAAATAAACCGTAACTGTTAGCAGGAATTTCATTTTACTTTACTCAGAATGTCAGTGCTGCAGTTCTGATATTATCTATGATTCTTTAGAAATGCATATACCATAATTAATTGTTTTAGTTTTGACATTTGGCGTCTAATTACTTCGTCTAGACTCTAGAGTACAGTAATATTTGCGCTTCTAAACGTACTTTAATTAACAACAATTAGCAAGCGTTTTTCCATTACACTTTATTTTTGAAATCTCCTAATATGCAGTTTTTCTTTCTATTTATTTACGTCACCCTTAGTTTCCAGGCCCATTTTAATTTGTTTTTCGTATCCTTAATGGAAAAGAGCATACTATATTGTGAGAAAATCGTAAAGAAATGTGTTAGTTTTCTTGTTAGCAACACTTTTCTTCTTAGCAACACTTTTATTAAGCAAATCTCCTCTACATAGAAATACAATTTCTTACATAATAACAATCAGAATTTATTTTTTCAACTTATCAATGCAAAAATTAAACGTGCAGTTATGTAAATTATTAAATATTATGCCTGAAGAAGATGCAACTGACTGGATATCAGAAATTGTTGTGGAATTGCTCATCGTTTCACTTGATGCTGCTGCTACTGCTGACGGAACACACGAAACTCCGATGGAAGAAGCTCCCTCACAATCATTCATTTGGTTGAAAATTCTTGAAGAAGTTTTTACTTTATTTGCAATATTATCTTCAATGTATCGTTCGACAACATTACTCGACCGCCATCCTCCATGCCGTTTCAAGGTTTGCATGTCTGCTCCACGATCGGCAAGAAATGTTGCAGAAGTTCTTCTCAGGCAATGTCCGGTGTAACTACTGGCATCCGGAAGTTTCAGATATTCTGCAATTTTTCTTGGCAAACTATAGAAAGTGTTTATTCCTATCGGCTGCACAGTACATTTACCTTTACTGTAAAAAATGAATAGCCTATGGTGGTCAATATGTTTTGGTCTTAAGCTCAAGTATTTTCGATATAACGCCAGTTCATTTACATTTTCAATTTGTGAAATAACTGTAAAGATCCTTTTCTTCTTTGTTTTGGTGTAATGCAATGTTACAATCAAAACAGTACCAGCATCTTCGATATCCTGAACTTTCAACAACCGTAATTCATCACTTCGACATGCACCATGGAGAGCAAACATCAATGCAACTTTTATAAAAAGAAAGAATTCATCATCAGCTGTAGTCAAAACATTCTGCCATGATCACTTTGAACAACTTTGAATAAACTGAAATATCCACATTTTCATAAATTTGCAAAGTACTCTTCAACATTGAATAACTTGACCACAAAGTAGAAGATTTAAGACTTTTAGACTGCAACAATACAAATGAATTAGTACTAAAAAACTCATAATTGATATACTATATAAGTTATACTAACCTTCTCATAAAAAGAGGCCAACACAATGTTTTCATCATTTCCATGCAGTTTCTTATCTGTTCTCCACTGACAAAATAACCTGTAACATTGTTCGTATTTTTCTTTTGACTTAGATGGTAATAGATTCGATGTAGCTTCAGAAACTGACTTTAAAATATCATAACGAACATCTTCTACCTTATGCATTTTGCAAAATGAAAAAACAAATTGTTTATTTACTCGTCGTTATAATGTTTTGTTACCATGTTAGCAACACTTTTAGTATATGTAATCAAGGAAGCAACACAGTATCTTGCTTGATTAAATTTTATGACAAATTTTAAAATATGTTATGTCAAATTTTAAATTTTTATTTATCC
>JABXWE010004592.1:0-16342 GCA_014611495.1 Limonius californicus | reverse complement strand
ACTTTTCTTAATAATAAATTTTGCTTTTGCTCGAAGTTGTTTAAAATTTAATAGGTTTTCAGTAGAATTATTTCTTTTTAATTTGTAGAAAGCATTTTTACTTTGTTTAATGGCTTCTTCACACGTTTTGTTCCACCAGGGGGATGGCATACGATTTTTGGGAAATGATATTTTGGGAACTGCTTCTTCAGCTGCATTTATAATAATAGATGTTATATTATCCACCATTTCATTTACATTCTCTTCTGGTTCATCTGCATTTAAGTTACGCTGGACAGTATCGGTAAATTGTTTCCAATTAGCCTTCTTTAAATTCCAGTTTAAATTAACATGGAAATTATATGATTTAATTTCTAGACTGTTAGTTATTTTGATTGGGAAATGGTCACTTCCATATAAATACGAATCTACTTCCCATGAAAAATACGGGGATACATTAGCATCGCACATAGAGAGATCTATGGCTGAAAAATTTCCGTTAAAAGAGTTAAATCTTGTTTGTTCTCCTGTATTTAAAATAGTTAGCCTGGTAGTTTCTATAAACTCTTGTATTATATTTCCTCTTAAATTTGTAATTTGGGAACCCCAAGCGGTGTTGTGAGAATTAAAGTCTCCCATAATAAAGCAAGGAGAAGGTAATTGAGTGTATAAATTATGGAGTTCTTCTACAGTAACATTAACGTTTGGTGGGATATAAATATTACATATTTTTACTTTAATTGGTGGAAATAGAACAGTAATTGCAACCGCTTCCAATTCAGTCGTTAGTAGAATCTCTTGAGACAAATATTCATTTTTAATATATATAGCTACCCCTCCACTGGCTCTTACTTGGTTATTTCTATTTTTATAGTAACACTTATAGCCCTTAAGTCTATGGAAATCGTTGTTCTTAAAGTTGGTTTCCTGGAGGCACATTAATGATACATACTCCTTTGACATAATTAGTTGTAACTTTTCAAGATGGGTGAAATACCCATTTATGTTCCATTGTAATATGAATTTTAAAATTTAAGTTATGTTTATGTTAGTACGTACTCAGTTGGGAAGAGCATGACGCATCGGTATCTTCACCAAGCGCTTGCTCAAACTCTAACTGTTTTTTGATTTTCTTTTGAATTCTTGTACACCGGTATTTTATGCTACGGTGAGTCAGATTCGGGTATACTGCATGTATCATGTCTAATAGTTGGGGTACATCATCTGTATATTGTCGAGCGACACTAAGAGGATCAGGAGATCCACTTACGTTGTCCAGAAAGGAACAAATTTGTTGAAAATTTAAAATAAAAGGTGGAGACGCATTTTCAATAAACAGTTGCGCAGGTTTCAGTAATTCTGTTATAGGGGTCAGGCTTTCTGTAGAGTCGTTTAGCTTTTGTTTCTTTGTAACTTTTTTGGGGGTTTCGTTAGGTGACTGAAAGGTAGGTGATCTATTGGGATTTAGGCTCGCATGTCGATTATCAGCAGTACCTTCTTCTTCAATAGTTATAGGTTCTATAGAAGAGCTTGCCGTTGAGTAAGCATTTCTTTTAAGACCGTGTTCGGTTGAGTTGTTTTGAAGGTGATTGTCGTGAGAAGTAGAAACAGCAGCTTCTGTAGTAGCATTAATTCTTTGGCTATCTTCAATTGTGTTAGGTAGAGAAGTAACGATATGCTGATTTAGAGCTGGTGCATTTTGATTTGGACACTGATTAGCTATATGTCCAGGAGTTTTGCAAATGAAGCACTTTAGATCATCAAAAGTTAAGAAAATACGATAATTTGTTTCTTCAAATTTTATCATTACGGATGAAGGTAGCTCAACTTCTACGTTAGGCTGGATATATATCTGTCGGCGAAAACTTAAAACATGCCCGTATTCATCTCCTGATATGCCGGCTCTAAGGAATGACATAGGTCAAGCAGGTTTTAATCCTAGCCCTTTAACTAAATGAATCAAAACCTCGTGGGGGATAGAAGGGCACACGTTGGATAAAATTATCCGTCGCGCTGGAGTTACAAGACGGCGGATTCCAACTTCTTTACCATCAATATTTATTGTGTCGTGATTGTCTATTAAATTGTCTACAGATTGTTTGGTATCGAGATATACACATATGCGGTTGTTCGAAATTCTCGAGGCAAATAAAATGTTTTTCGGTTCAACTATATTGCCAGCTGCGACTATATAATCTTTCAAGGTTGGGCCTTCCACTGCATTGAGGATTATTGCTTGTTCTTTGCTTGGAAAAACATTAGCGGGTGGAAAGTTAATAACTTTTCTGGTTTGAACACTTTTGTTTTTTTCGGGTTCTGTAATGTTAAGGGTATTCATTTGTTGAGATTCTATAAGGCTTCTGTAGTCAGAAGTCTCCATTCTTGAAGGGGTCAGATTATATTAATTATTTATTAATGTATTAACTTGGATTGAGATTGTTTGCTGGTAGATTTAACATATTTGTATGTGTTGTTCCCACCTGTGCACAAAACATGAAACAGGAAAGGAAAAACGAGGACACAAATCTTAATTAAAAGGAAAAAATAGGCTAGGTTTGGGGAGCACCCCTAAAATTACTCTTACCGAGTTCTCAATAAAGCAATTTGACTATTTAAGTTCAAAACTTGCTTTTAAAACACTAAAAGTTCGGAACTCGCGCGTGCACGTGTACACCAATCGGCCACTCAGAAAACTCCCCTTCATTCTCTTTAAAACTTATATTTTAACCTAAATAAATTCAATTTTCCACTATTTTCTACTACTTTCTCGACGTCTATCTTTATCTGGACATCCTGTTGGCCATAATTGTTGTTTTTTCTTTGTTCATTTTAACCTTTTTCTTGTAATTTTTGTTGTAGATCGGACACTATATAGGTATTGTAAGTCGTGTCATTTGTCTGTTATGTGTGTAATAAGATCTGCAAACCGTAGAAGCGTAATTGATTTAGTCTGCTGCGGTTTCTATTAAACTTGTTTTACTTTAGTCCATTTTTTAAAGCATCTTCTAAACAGAAAGTAAATAGTTTAGGGGAAGTTGTATCTCCTTGTCTCAGACCTTTTCCATTTTTACCGTATTTGTGTTAGCATGCAGTTTTATTATAATCTCTGCATTCTCATATAGTCATATACTCATATATATTATTTCAGGTTTGTATACCTCTGGTCTACCCAGATATTTTGAAATAAATTTACAGTTGTTAATATTTCTACGGGGTCAAAACTGTAATATCAATTTAAATATAATTGTATATGTATCGTGCATTCTATTCTTACATATTTACATATACGTCGAAATCTTTGCGTATTTCAACTCGCACTCCATCTAGTATTTGCTAATATCTTACTGAAATCTTCGTGTTGAGATCAAATTTCAAGATACACTTATCTAAAAAGTCAGCATTTGGTAGTTATATCAGAAGCAGCCATCTTGATGTAAATATATTTTATTTTGTATTGTTGTACACGATACTTGCATAGTTGCTATTTCTTACTGAAAGTTTTGCAGTAAGTCTAAAGTTTCAACGCACGCTTTTTTAGTATTTGCTAAAAGCACATATTAAGAAAAATATTTATTACGTAATTATTATTATCTAGGCCAGTCGACGCTTTTGACGACACAAATCAACTATTAAACAATCAATTTACACACCACCTGATATGTTCTTTTAAAATTTTCCGCTCTATATGAATTAATTTCTTAATTTGATTGCCGCTCCATAGGAATTATAACGTTATTTTAATTGCAGTTTTATTTTGAACACAGTTTTGGTTATTTTGCGTCTTTCTAAGATTGAGTTGTGTTGACTGCAGGTTTGTTAGTATTTTTTCCTTTTCAGAAACTAATTTAAGACCAAACCAGTCTCAAGGCTTTTTCTTTGTAAGATATTTTCGCCGATCAGAAGGGATTTCTAAGAATTTCTTTGTTGAATAGTGCTAGCATTCAGAAAATGTTTTTGGGCTTCTCTCAAAAGTCACACGTGTTAGTTTTCGTTCTAGAATCATTTCCTAATATGGTGCAATTTTTATTGGGGGGAAGTGAAGATACCCGTTGCGAAAGTTCGTCAGTCAGTCTTCCACCTTTAATGGCTCCGGTAGCTCGAGTCCATCCACGGGGACCGTAATTAAGATGTGCTGCAGGGGCGGCTTTTGGTTTTTTTAAAGGGTGTCCGTTTGTGTGAATTTCGACTCGCTGTCTTACCAAGGGGTATAAACAGATCAGCGGCTACTGCCGGATTTAAAGAAAACACTGGATTCAACCCCGGTAAAGGCAATTCTTGTGAATTGACCGATCACCTTTGGGCGGATTAATTTTCGAGACCAGCTCCCGTCCCTGTGCGGTTACCGTCGGTGCGAAGAGCGCATCAAAGTCCCGGGGCCCTGGGGGGTGACTTCATTCAATCCAGTCTGCGGGGGCGTACCTGTGGATTTTTTGCATCATCCTGTTTAACTACTCCCCGGAATTGTGCCTGCCTCCACCGGTATTCAAGAACCAGTTTTTCTGTGTTGTGATAAAGAAACCTTTTTTTTGCTTGCGTTAACTTGCAAACTTCAAATTTTGCTTTCATGTAAATAGAAAGACGGCCTTCAGTCGCCATATGTGGTATTAGTTGTTAATTATAAAACTACCAAATTATCTTCTGTTTTATTCTTGTAAACTTCAGCGCCCCTGGTGTACGTAGCTGTATGAAAAACGTAAATATCGTTGTACCAGTGTTTTTTCTGAACGTTCAAAAATTAAAAATATGTAATCCGAACTTATAGAGTTATCACTTGTTGTCATTTTCTTGTACTGTCATTTTTAACAATTTAATTATATGTGTGTTAAAAATTTACTGCCTTTTATTTTGTCTTTTGTACTTGTTTGTGTACGAATTTTGCAAGCTTCAAATATATATAGGAGGAGGCACAATAAGGTGAGTTCCATTCCCGTAAGCTGTTGGCTTCTCGGGCTTCCACGAGGACCTACAACCAGCTGGATTTGGAAGGTGGCGCCCACTTATTTTGACTTACCCTGTACACAACTAAAGATTTCCTCCCGTAAGCGATTTTCATGAACTCCCCCTACTCCTCTGAGCTAAGCCGTAGGCCTTTTTCCATCTATCTGGTTACGAGTCGTCGGAAAAGCTCGATTGGCACGTAACACACCATGGAGTACAGTTACCGGCCCTTTTTTTAATTTAATATCCCCAATAGGTCTAATCCACAGCTGAATAAAGTAGTTCTCATTTTTTTTCAGTACCTAAACACAAATTACTTATGAACAGAAGGTTTAAAAATATCGGGCAGACGCAAATGAGGATATTAAAGTATCTGTAAATGAATGGAACTCTTCAAAATGAGTAAAATGACCACCACCAACATTATGCCAATCTGCACATCTCAATGCAATTGAACTTTTTACTCGTTCGTTTAAAGTTGCAGCCGCTTAGTTGATACGATTTGTTAAATCGTTCATATTGTTCACACGAAATCTTTCAGATAACCCCATAAATACAAATCTAAGGGCGTTAAATCAGATGACATTGACGGCCAAGCTATAGCACCCCCACCACCATTCCCCGATCTTGAATATGATTTTAAAGCCAATCTCTAACCGTGGTTCCATAATGGACTGGAGCAAAATCTTGTTGGTACCACATATTTTGTACAGATGTCATTTTTATTGTTAATATCTTAAGGTTATTGATAAAGAACAACTTTCTTCGATAATATCTATTAGTTTAGCTTTGTTGTTGACGCATCATTCGAATTTCAAACTTCAAGGAGCTTATGTGAAGAAACTAGCCTGAATAACGCTACCAGGTGGTTTACCTCAACCTAAGGGACACACTGTGAAAATGTATCTTTTTTTCTTTACATTTTCTTAATAATATTTTGAATTGGGTAGAAAATTTCAAGGTACGTTTTTCTGAAAAGTTACACACACTAAGAGTATTCTAGCACTTTGTTAATAGTGTAATCTTTCTGTGTTGTCAGCTAAGTTTCCTTTATACAATTTTTTTATCGAAGAGATCTTTGCGGTTGGTATAAAATTACAACTCACACATATTTCAAAATGTGGCATTCAGTAATTATATAGATAAATATAAATATTTATATTTTTTACTGTAACTTGATTCTTTTAAAGTTACAATTACTTACTTAAATGTTTGCAATGCCTGTAAATCTCAAAAGCAGATTTACTAAGAAATTCAACAACTAGTAGTTACATGCTCTAGGAGTAGTCTAGCATATTAATCTAATTATATTATTATTAACAATTTTATGTTATCACACTTGATTCGTGCATGCTTACAATGTGTTCCTGAAATCTTAAAAATGTATTGGTTTTTATATATACATACACACTTGGGGTAGCCTAGAATACTATGTTGTGTTGTCACTAGTGATTCTTGCACAGCTAACATTTCTTACGTAAATATTTGCGTTGATTATGCAATTTCACGGCACTCGTATTTGAAAAGTCAGCGTTTGCTGCTGTTATGTACGCAGGTATTCCTATTTCTATCGCTTTGATGATGACGTTGCTGTCAACGCACTTTATATTGTTTCTTTGCTGCTTTAAGCTTTTAATTATAGAACTTTAGAACAAACTTTAGTACGAAGAGTCAGTATTTGCTAGTTTTCTCGATAGCAAGACAATTAAGTTTGCAATTTTGGAATGCTTACAAAGGCAGATCGGAAGCTCTTTAGGGTTATTCTACCGTAAAACGTGCATCAATAATTCCGGTTTTACACGAGTTTTATATTTCCAGTTGCAGCTTGTAACGCTGAAGTCATGTGTAAATAACGCATCGGCGCATTTATCATCAGCGGCCTCGTCCGCGTTTTCTAATTCTCATTAAAATCCAGCGGCACTAAGCTCGCGCCGTATATATACTTTTATTTGGGAACTAGAGCCATACTGTAGCGACTCCATAGGAAGGATTTTTATTACTGCCTTGATTTATTAATGCAATCGCATGCGTAGAACGCGGCTGTGTATTTCCTGCGTTTTATTGTTTCACAGCGGCCATAAAATGAATGCACGTATAGTTTTGTGTAGTTCCCCGCGAGTTTTGGCCTGGCCATTAAGCTTCAATTATATTTCGTTCTTACACCATGCCGGGTTTCGCCTTCACACGAAATTCACGCTTCGCTCCTGATATACTCGTTATAACGCTATCTGCGGCCGAAAGGACTTCACCAAGAGGGTTCAGTATCGACTACTTATAATTAATTGTTAGAGCCGCAATTACGGCACGACAAGAAGGTCGTTCGCAGTTTAGAATTTCAAATGAGCTTTTTGTGTTTTGATTTATTGGCGCTTCTATTGGAAGCAAAAGTGTTACTTTCATAAAGAGGTAGCGCTCGTTATGGATAGGTACATAAGACTGATCCCTTTATTTCTAAATTTTTATGGTTATTCTCAGTGGGTTTACAAGTATGGGTACTGTTGCATCACGAAAGAAGAGTCTTAGAAAGGATGGTGAAAAGAACAAATCTGAAATTAAACCGTACCGTGTTTACATGGTTCTCCTAGTTTTACTAGTTTTTTTTTCTTGCATCAGTGAAGTGATTGACATCAGAGGAAAGATTTTATAACAGCAGAATATACAAAAACAGTTTTTAAACATCGCAGTAAAATTGTGAAATTCTTTCTCAGTCCAAAAATGGCGTACTATAACTTGTCATCTCAGGGTATCTAGAGTATTCTTGCTGCTGTGGTTTAGTTTACATTAGGCAAACAGGTGGCTCTATTCGTATGCGCATTTCTGAACACACTGATCACTGTAGAGCTCGAATTGTATGCAAAATGCATATCTTATAATATTAACACGACTTCACAATGCTCTCGTTTCTATACGAATTACGTGAATTAGAGCTGATTGGAACCAATTTGTGATTGCATATTTTGCATATTTCAGTAATTGGACGTATGTTTCAGCAATTTGGTACATATTCTTTGTATTTCGAAAACATAATGCATACATTACATATTTTTCCAGTTTATGTACTATTTTCATGAATATGTATAGCTTATAAAACCGTAGTGCTCGCTTTTTTAGTAAAACTTTGTGTTCTGGCATACATCAAGAAATAAAGTACAAATTGATTTTAAAATATTTTTGGCTCATGATCTCTTTTTGACCAGCTTCTAAGTTGCCGCGGTAATTATGGGATTAGTATTACAAGTACAAATGTATATACTTGCATATGAAGGTTCCACCAGTACTTCTTTCTTAGGGTTTTGGGAAAACCTGCATATGCTGTTTGCCAAATATAGCATAATTTCCTAGAAATCCTTAAATAAGTCTATATACAGGGTGTTGAATTTCAGATACAAACTTCTAGCGCTTAAAGTATACATGAAAACAAACATTTTTTGTTAATAAATGTATGGTCAAAAGTGTTTCCCTTCAGGGATAGGGCTTCTCAAAGATTCTTTAAGAAGCGCCTAAATGTCGGCAACTCAATTTACTACCTACTACTTGTATCCATTACGACGGTAATTAATACAGGATAAATAAAGCTCTCTTTCCCACTTTTCAAATTCAAATTAAATTTGGGCTTTATTTATCCTGTATTAATTTCCGTCGTTGTGGAAACAAACAGCAGGTAGTAAATTGAGTTGCCTAAATTTAGGTGCTTCTTAAAAAATCTTTAAGAAGTTCTTTCCCTGAAAGGAAACACTTGTGACCATACATTTATTAACAAAAAATATTTATTTTCATGTATACTTTAAGCCTAGAAGTTTGTCCCTGCAATTCATTAACACCCTATAGATCCTTATATAGTTGCCAATTTAAAAAATGCTATTATTACTATTATTATTATTATTATTATTATTATTATTATTATTATTATTGGATGTTAGGAGTTTGGCCTTCTTTTATAACTTATGAGCCCTTTCTTTGTTGGAGAAGTTGTAAGCTATTGATAAACCTTATAATGTCCCTGGACTTCGAGTCCCTTATTTCGTTAGGTGTCATAGTTGCCTTTCCGAAAATTTTTTGTCTGCGTCGACAGGCAGCATTGCATTCGCATGCCTCGTTACATAAGCGGCATATTTGTTCATCAGCTTTACCAATCTTAAAAAGATGGTATTTTAATGTGTGTGGCCTGTGAATAGGCCAGTGATGGTTTTCAATTCCATCTTGTTGAGGGACAAAGCAAGTTTTGCTTTATTTTGCGAAACGGTGATGAACTGTTTTGCCTGACGTTGTCCTGGTATATTCTGCCAGATGAGGTCTTCCGTTGTGCCTCCCATATTTTGACCGCCTGTTTTATGCGGCTTTTCTGTATGCCACAGCAAGGTTCAGGTCCAGTAAATGACGTCGTTGCTCCGCGTTTTACGAGTTTGTCCGCCTTTTCTTTGCCTGGTGCGCCATCATGCCCTGGCACCCACCACAAAGTAATGTGGTTTCTGTTTCCAGTTGTTTGAGGTTGTTCAGGCACTCCCAGACTAGCTTTGACTTAAAAGTGGAGGCCTTTAAAGCCTTTATTGCTGCTTGGCTGTTTGTGAGGATGTCAATTGTTGCACCTTTATATCCCTTCCTGAGGTTTATCTTTGTGCAGAGGTTTATGGCATAATCTTCAGCCTGAAAGATGGTAGTTATGGCACCGAGGGGTTCGGAAATGCGGCAACCGGATTCATTGACCCCCGTTCCAGTTCCTCCTCCTTCCATCTGCGAACCATCAGTATACCACTAGAGGTATCCTTTCTTGAAGGAGGTTAGTCGAAGTTGAATTTTAATGGCATAAAATCCGATACTGTGTAAGCCGTTCGCTCTAGGTGAGTGAGACTTAAAATACCTAAGTGTTCTGTCAGGTCTCCTGATTTGAATTTATTTGTCCTTGCAAGCGTGAGCGCGTGTAGCATTGCCTCCTTTTGCACCTGAAGGTGTAGGCGTAGGGGCATTAGTCCTAACATGGTCTCTATCTGCAGATGTAGAAAACATTTACTCTGTAAACATACTTTTTGATAAAAGAAGGTCTTTTACATTATAAGTACATAATGTAGAGAAGCACATAGTTATAGATTGATGCAACAGTAAGGAAGATCTATAAAATACGATTCATAAATAAATTCAGATTAATTAAAATTAATTTAAATTGTATAGTGTAGCCTATTTCGTATATGAAAAAGCCAAGTCATTTTATTATTATTTTTACGTCCAAAGATAAAATCGCTTGCATGAATGTGCATGTGCACCGTGTATATTTTATCATATAAATCCGAGCTCTACTGATCAGATTCAGGTTCAGACTCCGGTGGCGATGAACAACACTGAGCATGATGTCTTGTTTGGAAAGTGGATCGGTCAATAGTACCTTTCCACACCTCATAACGAAAATTCGGGAGCCTAATATTTACCTAAATGGCAGTTATCCACTATTTTGGTAAAGTCATGCCTAGTCTCGGTACCATGCCGGTCTTATTAAACCATAAAAATCTTATTAGATATATCTTCTCTCCCTTGATTTCTATAACAACATTGTTTCTAGGGTTCCTTGTTACCGTAGCCTCGCGTCTTACTTTTGCAATAAGCAGTTATCGTAATACGCTAACATGGTGTCCGTCCACTTGCTAGCATCCGTTTGTTCGCCTTCTGTTTGTTCGCGGGTCTCTATGGTCGACAACTATACGCTTGCAGGACAGATGCTCGACAAGCAACTTCTTCTTAACATAAAATATTACTGTAGACGCTCAGTTTAATGCTTCTGGTAATTCTCAAAATCTTATATTCCTCTAAGGAATGTTGATAGTCAAAGCAGGGTTGCCTGTTCTTGTATATGAATTGGTATGGTCTTATATTTATTTTTGTTGTTCCTAATACAATTTACTAGAAGTATATTTGATTATTATATTTTAAATAATACCTTCTCAAAGCGTCATTAAAATTGCTTTATTAATATAGAAACAACATTTTAAGTTTCCAAAATTATAATAAACAGTTATCTATGAACTCAGAATACCTTAAAAGAATATATTCTTAAAATATCAAAATCTATTTAGAAAAAATAATACTCTCCCTGAACCTATGGTATCTGAAAATAAAGGTAAAGGTTTGAATTACAAAGCAAAAGACATGTTACATACGAAGGTGCGTAACAAAATACAATTCGGTTTTTTTGCAGTTATATTTAGTACCGCGAGCAAGTTGGCTTTCCAGCAATCGGATGGCGAACAAATGTCTTGGTGATAATCTTTTCCAGCGAGTAATCGGCAATCAAGCAATTGATGACGAGCAAATGGCGGCGAGCAAGTGGTAGCGAGCAAATGACCTACGACCCTAAACATTTGCTTCTCGTGGTAACGCATCTTAGGCGCCAAATTGAAACGACATGTGAAAACGCATTTATGGTATGCATTTAGACTATGGAAGCTTATGTTGTCACCATGAAAAAACGCAATAATGAATTTCTCGAGAACGACTTAGTACCTCTGCGTAGTTACAAATACTTTGGTTGTGGAGAACGTATCTTTCTTCCCAAGAAAGGGGCCGAAGTTATATCATTCTTTAGTATCCAGTGCAATTATTAGATATTTAGTTGCATTTGTTATGTTTCATTTTTTAGAAGTTCTATGTCACCAACGATGAGTATAAATTCCTGGTTTTGTCGTTAACCGAACCTACTAGAAACAAAAACAAACTTTTTAAAATTAGGATGTACCTGTAATGTACATAACTATAGCCTACAATTTTGGCTGAGCCAACGTTTCTAGAACACTTGAAATTAAGAACCGATTCTGGAAGGCGTCCAGCGTTAGTGTATATGATGCAGATGGTTATCTTATAGTCTAGTTTTAACACTTGAAGCTCTCTACAAAATAAGAGGTTATATTCTCGTTGTCTGGGGATTTACCCAGCAAAATTTTTGTGTGTAATTTCTCGTTGGAATAGCCCGAGCTTGTAAAGTCGGATAATGTGTTTTCTATTAAATATGAATAACATTACACTCTGTAGCGAAGTCTACTGCGACATGCTAAAAAGTAAATTATGTTTTCGTTTAGTTGATTCTAAATACTTGAAATATTTAATAAATATAATAATTTGACGAGAATCTACGAAGAAAGTTAAACTCGGATGATTACCAACATCATCAATCAATTTTAAGAAAATCTAAATTAAGATAAATTTTTACGTGCTTGCCACATCAATACCTACAATGAGTACAGTAACATATGAAAAATTGTAACAATATTTTAAACTGTTTTGCATCAGCTCAATTCTTGGAATTCTAAGGATAGATTTTATTTACGATATTATTATAAAGAGAATGTGAGGTCTTCTTAAAGTCATCCTTCCTTAAACAAATGGAACAATTTAAAAATTAATTCTTTAATAAACAAATATAATATTATCACTATTTTTAACAGAAATTATGTTTGTCCCTTTTGCTTGATATGTATCTCAATGTCATCGATTATACGTAGTATATTTTAACAAAACAAAGTAAACAATTGATGTAATAGAACTAGCAGAACTGATATGGATCTTGACCTTCTATTCCAAAATTTCTAATTATGGCGAACTTAATTATTAGATTTACATTTTTTGTTAGATTGAGTAGCTCTGAAAAACAGATGAAATTAAAACTCATCATGAACTTGTTATCATAAATTTAGTACACAAGGGAAACCAGCTAAGTCGGCCCATTTAAAAGTGATTGGCAACCTAACGTCAATGTACTCCAGTAGTTGAGATTATTGAATTGTTTGTGACATAGAAGTAGTAATAACAAAACAAAATATCAAAGTTGTATTTATTTCAGTAAATGTTTAAAGATGCGCCCATCTACATCGCCACATTTTCTAAATCGTTTTGAACACGATCTACAGACACGAGCAAGCCAATTCAGGTATAACTAATTTACACGCCTAGATGATGAATCTAGGTTGTTAATTATGGTCAGTTACTACCGGAATATGGTATTTCTTTAATTGTACCTCGAAAAAAAAAGTCTAGTGAAATGATATCACAAATTCTTGGTGGTCATAGATGCACAGCTCCTCCTCTAATCCAACTGCCTCCAGATACATTGAGTAATTCCTAACAATCCAACTTTAGTAGACAGGACAGTCATCATATTGGTACCAACATTTTTATCGTACAGCGTTCTACATCTTCGAACCACCAGGATAAAATGTAGCAAATCCAAGTAACGTTGTCCAGTTAACTTTGCATGAAAGAAGTGTGGTCCAAGAATGTGATTAGCTACAATATTTGAGGTTAGGGATGTGCAGCTACTTAAACTAACTTCGTTGAACTAAAAGTTTTATATTTCGTGTCTCATGAGACCTTCTTCAGAATAATTTAAATACAATTCTTCAAAACTTAAAACTTGATTCCCTTACAATTGATAAACTAGTTTTTTTAATAGTACGGAGGCAGTTTTCGATGTTTTCTCCATGGAGTTGTAGCACCAGGTCGAAAAAGTTTTGATATGTTGACATTTTGATGAAATTGTTGAAATTATAGATGAAATAGGAGAAACATTTCCCTTATATGTTCCAATTGGTACGGTAATATAGTACAGCTGATAACATTTTCAATATTTGAGGTTAGGGATGTGCAAAATTGTAAGGGAATCAAGTCTTAAGTTTTAAAGAATTGTATTTAATTTATTCTGAAGAAGGTCTCCTGAGACACGAAATATAAAACTTTTAGTTCAACGAAGTTAGTTTAATTAGCTGCACATCCCTAACCTCAAATATTGATAATTTTATCAGCTGTACTATATTACCGTATTAGCTACAATGCCATACTACACTTTAAGAGGAAATACTGTTTGAACATGGGTACCATGTGTCCAGTGTGGTTTCTCTTGTGCGTAATAGTGCGAATTATGCCTATTCATTTCACCGTTGTTTAAGAGTTCATTTATCAACTAAACAATACACAAATTTAAAAAAGATGGATCCAAAAAAGTTGATTATGACAGTAATTAAAAAATTGCAACCAACCCTAACGGTCATTTTCATGCAACTCATGCACCATAGCAATGTGATAGAGATTAAATACATTTCCTTTCAGAATTCTGGTAATTGAAGTTGTACTAATACACACATTTGTGCTTAGAGCTCTTTGGCTTACAAGGGGATTCCCATTCACTGCTTCTAACAGGTTCGTAATCTTCTTCCTGAATTTTCAAATTTACTTTAGTTTCTTAAAGAAGTTTCAAAGCGTCTAACAATATTTTCAGACGGTGCTCCTCTGGTTGATAGTGATTCATATATAAATTGCGGGCTCCAGTGGCATTTCGGCGAAAATAAACAATCCTATTCACTCATTTGGAAATTTCTTACTTAAAATTTAGGCAAATTAATAGCTCCATTTAATATTGTCATAAATAGACAACATTGGTTAATTTAATTAAATTTAAAAAAAAGTGATTTTATGTGCCAATCTATATTAATGTTGGGTTTCGTCAACCACTTTTAAGAAGGGACAAATTTGCTAGCTCATCCTTATATTTAATTAATTAATTATTAATTTGTTTAATATTTTACATAATTTAGATACTGCCCCAGGTAACATTAATAGTGCAACTGAAAGGTTCAGTTAGGAAGTTGCTAAATGTCTGTAAAAGTCTGCATTTACAGGAAATTTGTTCAGGCTGCAATCATAGCTATTGCTATCGAAATTATTCTACGTTTGTCTAGAAAAACTAATTAATAGAAGTACCGCGCTGTTGATATTGTGTTGATTTTGAATAGATTTTTCACTATTTTAATAATATTTACTGTAGAATTGGTTTCTCCAATGACATTTGCCATTCGTTTCGTGTTTTATGAAATGCGATTCCATATCCAACACTCAACAGCACTCCAGCCTATTGATTGAGAGACCGTTGAAGTATTTCTTTGTAGTGAACTTGGCTTTGTAAACTTTGAACACTTAAACTGTTCGTGTTCGTGTTTCTTTGATGCAACCGGATGTTGCATATAAACCGTCAAATTTTACAACCTAATTATTTGAGCGTTTGCTCTTTATATACATTTTTTTTAAATATGCCCAAATTCTAGCAGTTCAAACAGAATTTCAATGTAGTTTGGCTTATATAAGTTATCAGTAGGTACTCTATAAGGTATAGTTTATATAGTGTAGATTATTATTTGATCGTAACTTTGAATTAATCTCAATTTACAAAATTTTAGAAGATTCAGATAAAGATTTTTAATAAAATAAATTTAAGCCATTGATTAACTGTAAATAATCCCAAAGAAGTACCTACGAACCTAAAATAATTTTTCAATCCTAAACAGAAGATCGTAAATTGCTGCAAGGGTTCTTGCTGTCAGTTTTTGTACAACGGTTTCTTTTGGTTTTTATGTGGATCAAATAATCTATTATCCAGATTCAGTAGTGACTTTGAAAGACAGCGTCTGGCAATTTTCTTTAATGGCCGTCAGTTGACCAAACTACCGAGTGGCAGTCTTTAACTATGTCTGGCATTTGTATTTTCATGCTCGGTATGTGTTTGAGTGGTCGTTTGACTTCACAGATTCAACTAGATTTTAATAAGCGAATCTCAAGAGTTCCACTGCGGTCACCCCGGACATCTACTTTCACTGACGCTAACATTTTGGTGTGCGTCGAAATTGAGTAAATTATTTTAAAAATTCATTAGCCATTATTAGGCACGCCAATGTTGTCAAAAAATTGTGATTGTAATAAAGTTACATACATCTACCTAGATCTGAAGGAAATAAATAAATAAAAATTTCCTCAGGAAAACCGCTTACGTTACGATATGTGTATAAATTCTTTTAATAAAATAAGCTGTTGTAATTTTTTTTTATTTTCTCTCTCAGAAGGTATATTAAGGAAGACATACAAAAATATACGTGACAAGCACTTTCTGATCTAGGAGGTAAGGCAAAAGTCCTACTTCTATAATTCTGAGTATTGCCGTATGGTACTTGCACAAGGTGATATTATATTATTTTTTCCAAACGTTTACGATAGACTGTATTGATCTGCTTACTTTTATTATTTCTGTAATACCTTGAATATAACAAAATGCTTTTATATCAATCCTTTTGCATTCCTTGATATATTTTTATTCCACAATATATATTCAAGCATTTTTATTGTATTTCTACTTTTCTGAATTTTGGATGATATATATATATATATATTTCTGCAATGTTCCACACTGATTAAACTAGGCTTTCAGATGGTGTACGCTAATAATAGTGCCAAGTAAAAAACGTCTTCGTTGAAAATTGCGTCAGCAAAGATAACTGCACTTATCTAGGGTTTCACTTGATTTCATAAAAATCTTCATTTTACAAAAAAGCAGATGTAAAACCGCTATTTTGACCCTATTTCTACCTAGTGATATTTTTGACGGCGTTAGTTTTCCAATTTT
>JABXWE010004591.1:0-44821 GCA_014611495.1 Limonius californicus | reverse complement strand
TTTGAGCGTGTTAGCCGCGCCTTTGGTGCGGAAGGAAAATTTGATACCATCGTTAAAATAATGAAATTAAAATAATGCACTGAATTACATGCGAATTTCTTTCTGTGTTTATCTTGGTGGTTGGGTGGGCACGTGCCCTTGTCCCCTTTAATACAAGCCGCCACTGGTCATACTTATCTTCATCTTGATCAATAGGAAGTGGTCCGAATCTGCGTCTGCACCCCTCTGGGACCGTACATTTGTGACTACCTTCATGTATCACTCATGTATAAGAAAGTTGTCTATCTGGTTAATTAACTATCTGCTTGGCACTTGCCACGTTCCCTTATGTATTTGCTTCCTCTGGAAATAAGTACTCATAATTTTCATCTGTTTTTCGGCTGCAAAACCTATTACTTAGTCGTAGCGCGTTGTCATTGCTGTCTTTGTGCTTGCTGTGATTTTCTAATATTTGTTTATATGCTTCCTCTCTGCCTACCTTAGCTTTGTAATCACTTATTACTATTTTTGCGTCTCGTTTTGGTAAAGATTCGTAAAATGTATCCAGCTCTTCGTAGTACGCGTTTTTCTCTTACTCTCCCTTCTTCTCTGTAGGTGCGTGTATGTTTACTATGCTTAAATTCCTGTGTTCCCTTTATTTGCGTGAGGCACAGTCTGTCTGATTTTGCCCTGAAATTGGTGAGCACATTTCTCATCTTTTTGTTTATCAAGAAACCCACCCCATATGTTCTCGTTTTTCCCTTGCTGTTAAAGAATGTACATCCATCTATGTCTCTAATCTGGCTCGTTGTTTTCTGATCTTTTATGCATATACCCACGAATAATAACGTAGGGATTCCCGTATCAGTTAGCCGAATTGTTTCGGAAGGACTGTTGGCTGCATTCCTCAATCATTGACTCTCGTTTGCCGACGACAATACTTACTCCCAGACTTCGCGGTTCCCGAAGTACTAGTTCAAGGTTTCTGCTAGTGTTTATGAAAACTACAAAAATGTTGATGGTCATATATTGGCGGAATATTATCAGTGACATATTTAAGGGGAATGGTTAATGAGGCCGGAACCCCTCCTAAACGCCTAAATTTTATACACGTATTTTTTATTAAATTAATTCAGCTTTTTAAAACAAATGACGTACAAAAGTCGTTTAAAAAAATTAGATGCCTACTAAAGCAAAACATTTTGTACTTTTTCTTCTTCTTCTTCTTCTATTGTAGGCAGTAACCTGTTTTTCTTCACACTAATTCTATGGTGTTTCTTTTTTTTTGTATTCATTTATTAATTACAATTTTTGTTGAGCAAACATAGTTTGAGGGAGGGATCGTTCTTTAAGGGCCCTCCTGTGTTTACTTAAATACTGTAATAAACTAGTAAAATATAATATAAAATATAATGTAGTAACAATATATTACTAGAATCTGAAGGGTAAGTCGAGCGGATTTATTCTTTTAAGTCGATTTATTTGATCGCTGTTGTCTAAGATATTAACTGCCAACGGGTTTGGATGCACTTCTAGTTTATGCAGATGTTTTTCACTGAACTTCACAATTTCTTCCTTGACGGTGGGCACTTTTAGGTCGTTACGGATTTCAACATTAGGGACATAATTGGTTATTAAGCGTAGAACTTTTGATTGGTACCTCTCCAGGATATCGAAGTTGGATTTTGCGGCAGTTCCCCATAGCTGAATTCCATACGTCCATATGGGTTTCAGTACTATTTTATATATAAGGAGTTTGTTTTGTAGCGATAATTGTGAATATCTTCCTAGTAGCCAATAGTTCTTCCTTTGTTTTAGTCCAAGCTGAGCCCTCTTTTTCCAAATATGTGTGCGCCATGTAAGACTTTTATCCAGGTGTACGCCTAGATATTTAACATCATCTACCTGTGGGAGTGGGTGTCCGTTCATGGTTACTTGTAGAGATTGTCCTCGGCATTTAGTGAATGTTATATGGGCGAATTTGTTCTCATTTACTTTAATGCGCCATCTTTGCAGCCATTGTTGTATTCTATCTAGATTCGTCTGGAGTTGTTGTACTGCAGCGACTGGGTCTGAGTGTGTTGAGAGAATGGCTGCGTCATCTGTATATGTAGCTGTGACTATACTATTGCTGGTGGGTAAGTCGGAGGTGTAAATAAGGTATAATGCGGGCCCCAGAACACTTCCCTGTGGTACGCCGGCGTTTGCTTGGTGTAGCTCAGTTTGTTCTTCGTCGAGCTTGACCTGGAAATACCTTTCTTCTAAGTACGACTTTAGTATGATATAATATGGATGTTGGAGTTTCTGCTTGAGTTTAAATAAAAGGCCATCGTGCCAGACCTTATCAAAGGCCTGGCTCACGTCTAAGAAGACCGCACTGCAGTAGCTTTTCGTTTCAAATGTGTTATTTATGACTTCAACAATTCTGTGGACTTTATGGTAGAGTGGTTTTTTCTAAAGCCAAACTGATGATCAGGAAATAGGTCTTCTTCTAAATGCGTCGTCAACATTCTTTTAAGCAGTAGTTTTTCCAGTAGTTTTGATAGTACTAGTAGGAGACTGATGGGTCTATAGGACTCGACGTTGTTTGGGGGTTTGCCTGGTTTTTGTATTAACACTATTTGGGCGACTTTCCATTGTGCGGGAAAGAACCCGGTTGTGAGGATCGAGTTGTAAATGATGGTTAGCATTGTCCTCCCTATTTTTGGGAGTTCTTTGAGTACTTTTCCAGTAATGATGTCCCACCCTGGTGCCTTGTTTGGTTTTAGTGATTTTATCATTTCTGTAATTTCGCCCACTTTAAATGGCTTTATTGGAAGTGAAAGTTGATGGGGAGCTTCTAAGTATTCTTTTATGTAATCTTCTTCAGGTCTTCTTGTTGTTGGGACTGGTTGAAAGACATTTTGTAGGTGTTCCGCAAAAACTTGAGTTTTTTCTTTATTATTGCGCGCCCAGGAGCCATCCACTTTGCGTATAGGTGGCACTTGTTGGTTTGGCTGTTGAAAGGACTTTGTTGCCTTCCAGAGGGAGTAGTCTGTATCAGCTGACGCTAATAACCCTTCTACGTATGTGGTGAAGTTGTCGTTTTTGAGAGTCCGTATCAGTTCTTAAAGTTCTCTGGTGGCGCGATTTAATTGTCTTTTGTCATCTGGGCACCTGCTCCGTTGCCATATTCTTCTTAATCGCCGTTTTTGGGCTATTTTCTCTTTTATGATTATCGGATGTTCTTGTTTTGCTTGTTTGGTTACGAGATTTGGTGTCGCTTCCCATGCTGCCTCTTGTATTATTTTAACGAGATTTTCTACTGCATTCTCGATTTCGTCTCTTGTTTTGAGTGGTACCTTCAGGTTTATTTTTTCCTCAATTTGTTGTCTGAAGTATTCCCAATTTGTTTTGGAATTGTGTAATCTCGGCGGTTTACTTCTTTGTAAAACAGTTGTGTTCACGGTGGCTATCACCGGGGAGTGATCGGACGACAAATCCAGGTTGGATTCTATCCTTAAATTCATTGGCGAAATGCCTTTAGTCACGAAGAAGTCCAGAAGGTCTGGGATTTTTGCAGGGTCGGTTGGCCAATAAGTTGGCTCATACGTAGAGAGGTGACTTAGTTGTTCTTCTTGCATCACTTGATAGAGAGTTCTTCCTCTGCCTGGAGGGGAGAGTCGCGAACCCCAATGCGTATGCTTGGCGTTGTAGTCACCACCCGCCAAAAAGCGGTTTCCAAGGGTTGTAAAGTACTCTTTAAAGCCGTCTTTGTTGTGTCGACAATTTGGGGGGCAGTAAACTGCAGAAACTACCAGTGGGCCGTGCCAGTCTTCTATTTGAATGCTAGAGGCTTGAAGGAAGTCCTTCTCATATTTTGGCAGTTCGAAGTGTTTTATATGCTTTCTTATAATCACTGCTGAACCTCCTCTCGCCCGATTTTCGGCGTCTGGGTGTTTAGTATCGTATATTTGATAGTCTGGAAGTTGGAAATGTGTTTGTGAATTAAAGTGCGTTTCTGATATTAATAATATATCGATGCTGTTGTGTTTTAGAAATACTTCTACTTCCTGTTTGTGGTTTTCTAGTCCGTTGGCGTTCCATAGTGCAATTTTGTATAGTTGGGCCATTTTAGTTACCAATTTTGGTTACCAGGCTATTGATGGTCGCTCTAAGTTCTTTTAGTTCAGTTGTGAGGTCATTAATCATCCTCTGTTGCGATTCGATTGTGTTTTGTAGGTAGGCTATAAAGTAGTTTTCGTTTAGTGGGGGATTATTTATAGCATTTCTGTTACTGTATTGTGGATTTATATTTAGCCATTGCGGTCTTTGATTTGTGGGGACTGACTGGCCCGCCGATGTGCTTATTGTGACTTGAGTGCCGCACTGTTTTTCTGGCGCCGTTTTTAAGACTTGTTCTGTGTTTTCATTTTGTGCGCTGTGTTGAGTTTCTTGGATGGATGTTTGGGGTGGTTGCTGTAGCCTGCCTTGTGGGGGTGGGTTTCTTCTGTTTAGAATTTGAAGGTAGACTTTGCAGCCTTTATAATTGGAGGGGTGGTCTCCCCCACATAGTACACATTCAGGTGGTTTGCCGTCACTGCGATTTTTGGAGCATTTTCTGTAGTCGTGATCGCCTGCGCACTTAACGCATCGATATGGGCGAGAGCAGTTGTTTCTAGTATGGCCATAGCATTGGCAACGCTTGCATTGGGGAATTTGGGATTTTTTGTGGGGTGGTTCAAACTTTACCACTGCATTCAGTAGGAGGTCTATGTTGTATATGTCTTTGTTGTTGTCTTTCTTTGCTAGGTCGATAAAGAACAGGTTTTTCGGCAATTTAGTTTCTCGGTTATGTACATTCATAATTGTTTTGACTTCGTGACCCAAATTTTGCAAGGCTAGTGTAATTTCTTCGGCCGTGGTAGTGTAGTGTAGGTTTCTTAAGACTACTCTGAATGTTTTGTCTTCCGGAAGGATAAACGTATGCCGTATAACTTTGTTATCGTCTAATACTTTCTTTATTATTTTGTACTTCTCTATGGTTTTGATCTGCAGTTTTACTTTGTCGCTGATTATTATTTGGTAATAACATTCCTTCTTTGCGACATACTGTTCAAGTAGTCGAAGTAGTGGCGGGATTGATTTAACGAAGTACAGAATAAAGGGTGGTGGTAGGTCAGTTTTCTTTACTTTCTCGGTGCCGCTGTTCAGAGTATTTGCATCTAAATCTTCCCCTTCTTCTTTACCGTTGCTTAGGAGTACGAATCTGTTAGTAATCGTTGTGTTTTGTAGATGACTTTGTTTGGGTTTTGTGTGACGTGTGGGCGGGCTCCCGTTACTCCTTTTTCTTTTTGTTTTTCTTGGTTTTACCTCCTGAAAGTCATTTGGTTGGTATCCTTTAATTTCTTCGCTCTTTTGTGAGAGGGTCTCTCCAGATTCCTCATAAGTTGCATTGTATCGAAAGGGGTTATCTGCATTTATTAATGAAGATGATGGGGTAGCTTGTGATGTAGTGAGCTGTCCATTTGTTGTTTGTGTTGTTAGTTGTGATTGCTGGTTGTACGTTGGGAGACATCCCATTTGGACTTGACCCAGGTGCGGTATGTGAAGCATTGGGGTATTTTGTGGTTGTTGAATGTATTGTTGCGGCTGCCACTGGGGTTGCCATTGCATTTGTTGACTTGGGGGCCATTGCGTTTGTTGGTTTGCCGGCCATTGAATTATAGTGTTTGGCTGAGTCATTGGGACGCTATAGTGAGTATTAGTGCTATTTGGTGGGTAGTTAGCAATATTATTATTACTTGGTGCTGGCATGTAGTTCTGGGAGAAGTTTGGTAGGGCAAAGTAAGAAACTTTAATATAACAAAAATTTTAATTTTAACATTAATTTAACTAAATTAGGAAGAACAAATCACTTTATTCTCGCTACTATTATCAGAAAATATTAAAATTAACCTGTGTTTGTTTAAAACTCTATAATTAAATGTAGAAGAATTTTAAATTTTTTGAATATCTTATAACTTACAAGATTCATTTTTAAACCTGTATTTTAATTGCTGTCAATTACTTACAAGTATATGTTGTAAATATTGCTAGGACGATTGATTTGTAATTTCTAAGATGGCAACAGTTCCATATCAAATAGCTTTTTGTATGCAGAAACTTTCACCACGAAAAACTTAAAATTTAATGTATATTAACGATACTTT
The DNA here is from genome assembly GCA_014611495.1 of Limonius californicus. Lineage (NCBI taxonomy): Eukaryota > Metazoa > Arthropoda > Insecta > Coleoptera > Elateridae > Limonius > Limonius californicus. Next base: position 38,651 of record JABXWE010004591.1, on the reverse strand, counting down.
AAACTATTATATCGTAACCGTAACATACAAGGCTTATTCGGAAACTAAGAGCTATTTAAATACTGCAGCCGAATGAGGGACGTACTCAATTTGGTCCATTGTAGGAGTACCTAATGAGTTAACCACACGTCACTTTACCGTGGTTCTGTTATGCATGGTTCATGGTCCAGGCGTCTTGAGTGAAGAAAAGGTTAGAGACTGGTTTAGGAATTGCAGAGAGGAACGAAGACGGCAGCCTTCTGTTGTCAACGACGATCCTGTGAGAAAAGTAAGCAAGATAATTCTTGAAGACCACTGTTTCATGATTTCCTGCAACGCTACGAAACTAATGGTGATGAGTCCCTGAATCACATTGTGACTGGCGAAAAGACGCAAAAGTTGAAACCAAACAGTGAAGCGTATGAGTTCCCTCGAAGGCAAAACGTTTAAACAAACGTTCGAGTACCGGGAGCTTATGCTTACTGTTTTTCAGAGCGCCAGAAAAGGCGTAATGTTGGTTGATCTCTTGGAAGGTGGTAGAAAAATTAATGTTGACATGTATAGTGAGACCTTCAGAAAGTTCAGAAGAGTGATTCAGAACAAAAGGTCAGATTGCTGTCCTCTGCAATGGTGCTTTGCACAATAACACCTGACTGCGCGCGGAGGTTCGCATTGTGCAACTCAATGAGCAATTCAATTGGGAAATTATTAACCATCCCTTATACAGTCGAATGATTTTCACCTCTTCCTTAATCATAAAAATGTTTGAGAACCCGCGACCGTTTTCTAACGGCGATGACCTCAAAAGGATTTTCGTCAGAGGCGGCAACCTACTATCACGAAGGTATACAAATGCTTGTTCCACGGTATGATAAGTGTTTAAATTCGAATGGTAACTATGTAAATTAATAGTTTATGAGTATATCTAAGATTTAAGAATAATCATTTTCTCTACATTTTTGTTTTACGGCCAATCGATCCTTAATTTTCGAGGAAGCCTCGTATAAGGTATAAAAATATTAAAAACGTACCAACATTTTATCCTTTAGTTATATCCAAATGTACCCACCCTTGTTTATTTTCATTTCATGGTATAACTCCTACTCACTTTAACTTCTATGGTTCCATTCTTGTGGATTTCATTGCTCCTTCTATCACTGTATATAGTTTTGCTATTTAAAATGGCTGTTAATCCTAATATTATTTCATTTGATGATATAAATTACTCAAAAATGAATAGGGATAATGTAATATAAAGCTTATATGTTTGTATTTGGCGGCTAATGGCCGTCTATTATTGATAATTAGAACAAGTGGCGATATTTGATGTTGAAAAACAAAAAACAATCGAATCCAGTTGCAATTGTTCAACCGCAGTAGTTTCAAGTCGAGTTTGTGTGTTTGATTGAATAATCTTCTTCTTAAGATCTTTTTTGTTCATTGTTTTTTTATTCGTATGTCACATTTGTGTTCTTAATAATACACAACAATGTAGATAAACCATTTAACAATTGTTATGGGTATTTCTCGCAATAGCAACCCGGCAGTCTGAGGGGTGTGTTTGGTTGCCTACAGCTCCTTTTGCCGCCGACCTTGGTCCAAACTTTTTGAGTTCCTGTAGTTTAGGGAATTTTGGGGAATTCTTTTGGAAGTTGTAGGTGGATTTTGAATTGGGTGGGGGGAATTTCCTGAGGAGTGATGCCAGACGGGACTTCCTCTTGAGTTCTTGGCCGTGCACGTTGTGGGTTACTGTTATAAGTGTAGGAGGTGATTTAAGATTTTGGAAATTTCATGCTGCGTGGATCATTTAAACCATCCTCATCTATAAGAGAATTCAGTTAGTTGTCTGCGAGTTATTTTGGTGTTTTTGCTAAATTCTCATTGGGTCTCGCCCACATTAATCAAACACTTTAGCAGAAAACTGGCACGTTACCCGCCGCATGCCATGTGGGGTCTCGTGGGACCGTATTCCGAACAACTAGCCTATTTCGTTCACCTGTAGCTGTCGATTTTGGCGTGCCGTCCGAAATTGCAGACAGTGTTCGATGTTTTCCTATTTTTTTGTGAGGTCCGTTGCCCGTTAAATCTATCTCGGCATGTACCACACTTAACGGGGAAGCCAGTACTGTGGAGATTTTGTATTTTTAATGTTTTGGTATTATCTACCGTTTTGAACTTTAATTTGCATTTGCGACTGGTCACTTACATTCAGTAGGTGCATTCAGTTTAATTTTTTTTTCAGCTTATTTAGTAACTGCACTCTGGCATTTAATTAAGTTTTTGACCTTGATGTTTATAAACAAAGATATTGTGCAGTAGCTTCAGACCGCTGTCAATTGAGGCTGTGTCTATTTTCACGGCTACGTGTCAATTGAAATTTAGACAATCGGCAACTTAATTTGTTCATGAGAAAAATTCCTTGTATTATAGGACAATAATGTGGAATGATTAATAATAATAATGATTAAACTATTCGGTTCGACGCTACCGTTTACATTTTACGCGTTGGTTAAGTTAACTTAACGCTAGGCCTTTGCGTCATATCATCAGCTTCCGGAAATTCGTATTCGGACTTTAATAATTATTAATTTAGTTATGTGGATTTTTAAATCCGTTTATTTTCAGGTAGGGGTAACATCCGCTAAATTGATTTCCATGTCATACTTCATTCGCCTGGAAACTTCCCTTCAACTCGATTTTTTTCGAATTAGTTTGACCTGTTGTCTAAATCAAATAACCTATTACTGTAATGTATTTCAGCATTTTGTATTTCCTGCATTTACTCTATTAATCTGTTGACTAATTTTGAGTCAGTTATAGACAACGGTCTTACCTCAATTTTGGGGTACTCGCGTATGTATTGTATTGTATGTATTGGGTCAGAAATTTGAGTTTACCATTTGACTATTTATTGTTGTCTACTATTTGTCAGACAGGACCGTATTTATTTTATGAATAATTTTTGTTAACTTGGGCTTCACCTTAAAATTGTAGGAGCACTCATATACAGAGTGCGCGAATAATTTGTAACTTAACTGTTTATATTTAGCATGGTTGATATACAGGGCGTATAAAGTTGGATTTAACTTTATTATTATTACATTTACTGTTGATTTATTTTCAGTTATGCAGTTGTTTATGAAAATTTTTATTATGGTACATTTATAAATATACAGGCTTTATTTACAGTATTCACTTCACTTTGGTGTTTTATTGTGTTCTTGTTTGTATGTTGAGACCCGTAAGTTTTATTCTTCGTGGTAAGAGTTTACCCCTACTTGGATCCGTTAAGGTAGTTCATGAGAATCGCTGCACGACAAATGGTGAAGGATCTTGGCGCCCTTTTGAGAATTTTGTTGTCGATTCACCAATACCCGTTTCGCAGACGAGTTAGCCCTGCTGAACAAACCGAAACGTTGCAGTGAGTTACCCGTGGGTAATAATTCGGTGTTTCAGATCTGTTGCGAAAAGTTTTGTCTTTTGTCCTGTCGTTACCCCTGCGGGGGCTAGTGTGAAGATTTTTTGTAACACAATAGAACAACGAAATTTAGCCGTTGCTATGCACCAAAGAGGAGATCGCCAGGTCGATATTGCTGATATCTTAGGAACCACGCAGAGCGCAATATCACATGTTCTTTCGAGCCTTAGAGAAACAGGTACTACTGCGTGAAGGTCCGGAAGTGGATCTTTTTGCATCACAACACCTCGTGAGGATCGGCTTCTGGTAATTAATACAAGGATGCACCCTTTTTCAACTGCTCGACGTCTACAGCAAGTGTTCCAGAATGCACTCCAACCAAACTGTGAGAAATCGATTGTTTGAGGTAGGACTTACCTCATACCGCCAACGAAGACACCGGGTGAAATGCTCAAGACGTATCTAAGCTTCAAGAGGCGACACAGTGGGATAATATACTGTTTTCGGACGAGTCCAGATATTATCTCAGCAATGATAGCCGGTTCCAAAGAATATATCGTAGTGCCGGGCATCGTACCTTACCTCAGTATGCCCAACCAGTCGTTGGTGGTGGTGGCCTTATGTTATGGGCTGGAATTTCCTTAGGGTGGCGTACAGTGAACCCAACTTAGCTTTGCCAATGTGCGCACTGGCAAATCGGTATTAGGGATTAGCGGAGCACATTTCTTGCTGCAACTTCGTGCTGTTAAGATCTACAGTTGAAGAAAAAGTCTTATCTTATGCTTATAATTTAGTTATATGCTTATTTTCTGCTTATTTTGTATTGTCTATTGTATATTATTGTACATTGGTGTTGCCTTTAAGTGTCTTACACTGCAATATCCCTATTCATTGTTGAATAGTTTAAGTTAAGTTTTAAAACTAATTTTTAATCATTATTGGCATCAACATAGTATCAATTTTAATTTCCTTATCACCTTAATCTCTAACAGACGGTACTTGTGTGCCATTGGCAACATTTACAACATTCAAATATTATCAAGAGTGACTCCTGGCGTGCATAAATAAAATTAATAAGATATCTGCCACGAGTTGTATCGAGTTAATGAGAATACTCCATTAGTACTGCGTTAGACAAACAAGACGCTCTTCATGGCCGGATAACAACATCCTTTAGGCAGATGCGATATTTTGATTAAGGTGTTTAATTTTAACATCACGTCTGCTTATCTCAGGTTAATAAGCCGCGTTGGTTAGGTTTGTGTTGGCCGCAATCCAGGCAGCTGTCGAGTTCTAAGTTAGCAATTTTGAATGCCCGCTTTCTTGTTTAATTTTAGAGGCTAATTAATTATCAGGAGTAAGGAGATTAGCGATGAAGATTTTGGCAATAATACCAAGGTGCGCAGATTTCTTTTGAAATTCCTACGGTTCATGAGCAGCAACGGAAACGGCATTTTCGCGAGGCCACGACGGAGAAAATCCTAAATTTGCCAGATGAAATGTAATAAACTGTTCTCGTTTATGCGTAAATATGAACTGCGTTAAAATATGAAGCATGTCAGAGTAAAGTTCAGATATTTATTTTTGTGTTTTAAAATACTGTAAAATATGGACTGGTAAAAAGTTAATAAAGAAGACTTTCGGTATTTTTATATTTCTTTGAAATAGGAGACTGTAAATTTGTCTTTTAATATCTTAGCGATTTAGCATAATTTACTGTTAAGAAAACAACAACTGTGCCACTATTCTGTTTAATGACCCAGAAGAAAAGCGCTCGTCCGATACAGCGGCCCTGTTTCCTCCTACAATATGAAATTTTTCATTGTTAGTTATTTCGGAGTTTGTTTCTTTTACTTAAGGTTATACAGAGGCGTTGCAACTTTAAAAATTTATACTATTTTTCAAAGAAAAATTAATATTTTTCCTACTTTTAGGCATTCCACAAAAAGAAGTCAAAACTACACTGATATAAACAAAAATATAAAAACATGCAAAAATATAACCTAAGTTGCACATATTTAACAAGATTTATCTCTTACCAGACGTAGCGATCTTCCTCTTATGCCTGTGTTGCGCATTTAGAGTGCCACCGACATCGAGCCCCTACAGCTTAACGTGGCCTCTGAACCATGGCAAGTGTAAACACTTCTACTCCAGAGAAGATTTACTAGGCAGAACACCTCGCTAGTTTTCCATTGAATTCCGAGAGAGAACGTCCGTTAATAGTAAGATGTTCCGGTATTAGGAATTGAACCCAGGACCCTCAGCGTATAAGTCTAACCCGCTAACCTCTAGCCCATGGCCAGCTATAGCAATTAAAATTAAAATGTCTAAATATTTTGTTGCATTAAAACGTCCTATTAAAAAAGCTAATTAACTTTGAAGACCTAGTTGGCCAACCGAAATCACTCTAAGTGCTCCGTATATTTTAAGGCTGCATTGTCTGTTTTGCTTACCACCCCCTATCCACTGAAACCAAATCGAAAATTGCACCGATTGTTTCAGGAATATAAATGGTTAAGTTTGCTATGCCAGAAAGCGACTGTAAATAGATTTCTTCTGCAAAATTCCTGTTCTCCCAATTATTTAAGACTAAATTGGTATTTCGCAAACTAACTTAGGAACATATATTTACTATTTTATAAATACTACACTTAAAAAACCAAAGATTTAGATCTGGAGATCTAAGCGGACGTTCGATGAGGCCTCCACATCCAGTAATTATAACTTTTCCCAGTATTTAAATACATAATTGGTATTTAATAGATCATTAGAAACATGTTAATTGTTACGCCCGTACTTATAGAAATGCCACCGTTAACCAGCAGCTGATTTAAGTCTGGAGATTCAGATGTCCGTTCAAAGCAACTTCTTCTGAAAACTTCAAGTTTTCCCAATAGTTTACAACAAAATTAGAATATAATGAAATAGTTTTTTACATTGTTATTGGTAATCTTTTAAGTTCCTGCATTTCTGATAGAATTTTATATAAATATTCAAAACAAAGAATGAATCTGGAGGTCAAACTGGCCATTCAGTGCAAACCTCTTCAAAAAACGTCGGTCAATTATAAAGATCATGAATTATAGCTTAAATGTAAGCAGTAACTTCTTGAAACTTTGTTTCACACATGTATCACATGTCATCACTAAAAAACAAAAAAAGATTTAAATCTGGAGATGTAGCTGGCCATTCAATGAGTTCTTCGCATTTAAAAATTTTAATTTCCTTTTATTTTGCAACATAATTGGTTGTCAATGCATTAGTAGACAAACATAAATTATTATGTTTGTATCAATTTCATCTGTATATAAATGACTGTTCACAACAACTTCTTCGAGGACTAATATTTTACGAGTAACTTAGAATCTCACGTAGTATCTAACTACACTAGAATCGGCAACCTCTTAAATTATTGCATTTTTTTGATAAAAATATTTATCAGTATTGAAAACAAAAATTGATTTTGGAGATCTAACTTGGCCATTCAGTAAACTTCTTCAACCAAGGAGTGTAATTTCTCTCTTTGCTGAATTATAAAGTTTATGAATTATAGCAAAAGTATAACCGGTAACTTCTTAAAGCGTTGCTTATATATCAAATGGCGCTATTAAAATTCTAAGATTTAAATCTGGAGACCTAGCAGGCCACACAAGGTGATGTCATATTTCAGAAACCTCGGTTGTCGTTATTTTTAAAGACTGTATTTCACCAATTATCGATACAAATATCAGTGTCTGCATTAAATGAGCCTATTAAAAAAGAATCAAATACAATCTGAAAAACTAGCTAGTTGTTTAATCTACTAAATATCCTTTCATACCGTATCTCTAATAGCTGAAGAGCTACTAGGTATTTCATGCATTATTTTGACAACAGAAATTGAAAGAAATTCTTTAAAAATAGCACTACTATTAACAGTTGGCCGAAATCTGGCGATTTAGCTGGCCATTTATGTGATCTCTTCTTTCTAAAGCAGTACATTTTCTTGATGTTTTTACATTTTCAAACTAACATCAAGTCGGTGCAGCCTGAATTATTTTACGAGTATAAATTTTTACGTTTATTTTGATAAAAATGTCTCATAAATTTCCCCATTAAACGCTATTGCATAGCTGATCGTTCAAGGCGACTTCTCCCACTATTCTAAGACCAAATTGATATTTCATTAGTAACCTCGCATATAATTGTCTGTAGCTTATAATGTCCCAAAAATCAATAAAATCTGGAGATTTAGTTGGCCAACTGATCCGACTCAGTTATAGCAATAGTTCAATAGATCAAATGTGTATTTGGTGGAATATTTCATGAATATAAATTGTAAAGTTAGTTTTAATAAGGATACCTTTTAACAAGATTAGCTTTGAAGAACTAACTAGCCGTCTACAACAAACTCTTCATCTACAATCTGAAAATTTTCCAATATTTGAATATTTTGGGAATTATTTTATGAATGTATGAATATTGTTAGGCATACTTTGATAGAAATTACTTTTAATTATTCCCATTAGAACCAATAAAATTTGGAGATACACTTGGCCGTTTATACCCATTTCTTTAAGAGAACTAATTCTTTCTATACTTGAATAGCAAACTTGTATTTTATGAACTATATATCAATAATATGAACTATTGTATATAGTATAATATAAATTCCCACAAAACAACCCGTTGGCACAATATTAAAACCAAACGGGAGATAAGGAGAAACGGGCAAGGAAACTTTGGAGATTCTTCTCCAAATGCACCTCCCAGACTCACATGTAGCACCCCCTGCTAGCGAGAACTAGCTGAAACTCGCACAACCTAATATAAGGGCTTCAAAGGGAGACTGACAAGTTGTAGATTAAAATAATCATCCACAATAGCATTGAATGGGCTATTGAGACTTTTAAACCATACAAAGCTTCTGGTCCTGACGGGATAATACATGTGCTTTTACAGCAAGGGAAGATCATACCAATTCCAAAGCTTTGCAGATTAATAAGAGCAAACTTGGCAACAGGATTCATTGCCTCTGCATGGAAGCAATCTATAATTATTGTCTTTATACCTAAACCTGGAAGGGATTTTACTCAGGCAAAATCATACAGACCTATCAACCTATCATCTTTTATGATAAAGCTGATAGATAGACATATCAGGAAAGCTTTCCTCCAGGTTCTATTTCATCCCCACCAGCATGCCTATCATTCGGGAAAATCATGCGAGACCGCTCTTCATCAATTGGCGAGGAGAATAGAGAAAGCAATTAACAGGATATATCACTGGCAGTTTTTTTTTTGACATCCAGGAGGCTTTCTACAACTCCTCCTTCGAGTAAATGGTAGCTTCGGTGAGAAGTCATGGAGTAGAAAACATAATTTGTAGGTGGACTAGCAACATGCTCCATGACAGAAAAATACATTCAAAACTATCTGGGGAAGCGATGGATATAGTAGCTGTCAAAGAATGCCCTCAGGGGGGAGTTTTATCACCCCTGTTGTATAACCTGGTAGCGGACAAACTCCTAGCCGAACTAAATGGGTAAGGATACTACACCCAGGGGTGTGCCGACGATCTGGTAAAACTCATCTCGGGGAAATTCGGGAACACAGTCTCAGAGTTCATGCAGAAAGGCATCGTGGAAAGATGGTGTGCCACGGAGAACCTCAGTTTCAATCCACATAAAACGGTACTGGTCCCATTCACTAGAAAAAGGAGCCTGGATGCAAAGCTAACCTGGAAATCACAAATCTGCAAAGTTGTAAACAAAGGCAAGATAACCCTAATGGCAACAAAGCGGGCACTGGGCGAAACCTGAGGACTTAAACCAAGCATGGTACACTGGCTGTACACTGCCGTGGTAAAACCTATGATTACCTATGGATCGCTGGTGTGGTAGCCTAAAGTGGAACAACGACAAGCTATGTTGGAACTATCCAAACTCCAAAGGCTTGCTTGCTTTTGTATCACAGGTGCGATGAGAAGCACTCCAACAGCAGCCATGGAAACCCTAATAAGCCTGCCTTCTTTTGATATCATAATCAAGGCGGAGGATAGGTTAGCGGGGTACAGGCTGAAATACAATCAACGCTGGGAAACCAGCACTATTTCTTGACACACCAGGATAGAAAACGTTATCACAAACTCATTACTACAAATGAGAAGTGACATGACGCCAATCAGGCAAAACTACAATAAACCCTTCAACATCCAGCTAGACTGGAACGGGGGGATAATTCAAAGCCGTGGTCAGACTAACAAGCTAATCTGGTATACAGATGGATCTAAAACTGACAACGGCACTGGTGCAGGGATATATGGTGAATCTCCCCAAATTAATGCATATGCATCTCTGGGGAAAAATGCTACAGTATTCCAATCAGAAACTCACGCTATAGACATATGTCTACAGGAGAACATACGAAATTACAAAGGAAAAGATATTTTCGTCCTAACAGATAGCCACTATAGCTACTATAAAAGTCCTAGCTAGTTATCGGATTAATTCAATTTAGTCTGCAAAACCTAATAGATCTGGCACACCATAACATGGTAACTCTAGTGTAGGTGCCGGGATACAAGGGTATACAAGGCAATGAAAATGCTGACACACTTGCGAAACAGAGATCAGAAACACCTTTTACTGGCCCTGAACCAGTATTTGGAGTCACCAAACCACAGTACATAACTGGTTGATTGGGTGGACAAACAAAAAACACCAAAACCACTGGAACTCCGTGAGTGGATGGAGACATAGTAAGGCAATGCTAAAGAAACCATGCAAAAAACTGACGGAAGATATACTGCGATTAAACAGACTCCAAATCAGGCTAGTGACGGGGCTGTAAACGGTCACTGCCACCTTCGAAAACACATGCATACAATGGGTATCCAGAGGGAAAAACCTATTTGCAGACTTTGTAATGAGGAGGACGAAACGGCCTCTCATATCTTCTTCGACTGTGAAGCTCTTGCCAGATGGAAATATACGCTCCTGGGAGGAGCATCGAGAAACTCTAACAAGAGAGAACCTGGTGACGAGACTACTAAACCTGATAGAAACGGCAAAAAACTTTACTGAATCGGCAACATGCTGAGCGACAGAATAAGCCTTAAGGCTGCGGTGTTGTGGAATTCTAACGGGACCTGATCATAACTCCCAATGTTCATAACCCCCAATGATCACAACCCCCAAATTTTCATATTTACTTCTTCTACCTGATCATAACCCCCAATCTCTAGTTTGATCACAACGCCCAACATGATCATAACTCCCAAAGTACACTTTGATCGTAACCCCCAATATGATCATAAACCCCAAAAGTATTCGTGATCATAACGCCCAACGTGATCACAACCCCCAAATGGTTTCGTAGTTACTGCTCGCTTTGAACAGTAAAACTACGAAACCATTTGGGGGTTGTGATCACGTTGGGCGTTATGATCACGAATACCTTTGGGGGTTATGATCATATTGGGGGTTACGATCAAAGTGTACTTTGGGAGTTATGATCATGTTGGGCGTTGTGATCAAACTAGAGATTGGGGGTTATGATCAGGTAGAAGAAGTAAATATGAAAATTTGGGGGTTGTGATCATTGGGGGTTATGAACATTGGGGGTTATGATATAGACCCATTCTAACCATATCTCGACATTCACGCATATAAAAAAATGTATAATGTTAGGCATACTTTGATAGAAGTTTCTTTTAAATATTCCCATTAGAAACAATGAAATTTGGAGATACATTTGGCCGTTTATACCCATTTCTTTAAGAGAACTACATAATTCTCTCCATACTTGAATAGCGAACTTGTATTTTATGAACTATATCAATAATAAGAATTATTGTATGTAGTTTAACAGAAATTTCCATAAAACAACAAATCTGGAGATCTAAAGATCCTTACAAAGCGAGTTCCTTTTAAAAAAATCGTCACGTTTCTCGCTTAGTATAATACCAAATTTATAAGACCTATCGAAAAGGTAAAGTATTGAGGTAAAAGGAAATTTCGAAGCAGAATTGTCATGCAATATTCCATCGAAGTGTAAATACTATTAATAAAAAATATTGTTGTTAAAGGATTCGACAACAGCCTTTTCGTCCCACTACTGGGCATCGGCCTCTTCTCTGCCATGTGTTTTTCCTCACCGCTAAGGTAGAAAACGGGGGACCTACGGTTTAACATCGAATTCGCACGACAGAAATTTCAGAGAATATGTTCAGCATTATGGTTGACGGTCGGATTGGAAAAATGTGTATGAGGGGTTGCCGCACACGATTTTATATTCTACTACCACACACACCACACCACACACAACAAACCACACATAAATAAGTTAAAGGATTACACACTATTTAATTATGTGTTTGGAAGAAATTGAATACTGCTCTTAAAGGAAAACTTCTTTCAAATGCTACTTAAATATCAAAGTAGGAGCACCATCTTGTGGTTATATGTCACGCGCACATAAAAATTTATGTGATTTCTGAAAACTTTTGGGCACTGCATAAGGACTACTATTGATTATTTGACCACCATCTTGGAAAAAATTAAAAGAAAATGTATAAAATGGTGTGTTTGAAACCGATACCCAATCCCGTAATTGCGCTGTAAAATAGCAACTAAACTTCAAATAATGGAGTTATTTACAAAACCATAAGAGACGTGCCTAGTGAAACGGAAAATATTGACCATTTAATACAAATTTGATTAATATTGAATTATAATCGCCATAATTGAAATACACCTGATTTAATTCTAAAAAGTCACAAATAATAACCATGGCTATATCGAGATTCGAACCCGGAACCACTTAGTTGATAAGCGTGAGATTTAATTTAAAGTGATTGAAAGTTTTTCTAATTACAAATCGCTCTCGCAAGCTTTCATTTATTTGTTGTATATAATTAGATATGGAATTTTTGCGGCAAAAAGCGTATTCGCCGAAGTATATCGAGTTCTTGTACCCGCGGCAATAACAATAATTCTCGTAGTGGTTAGGTCTGCCGTCAAAGTTACCCCGCAATAAACCTTCGAAGAAAAAAATTATAACACTAAGTTTAACAATGGCAAATTATATTTTACTGTGGCACTTTGGAGTACAGAGCTTTGTACGAGTTATGACGTCACCAGCAATAACAATCTGTTATTTCAAAGCCGCCGCCAACTCGATCTGGGTGTTCCATTAAACCTCGGTCTCGCCTACGCAAACAGACAAGGAGGAACGATATCGATATTGCGCCCATCAGAGGGAGAAGTGTTAAGTTAATTGAGGGGAAGGATAATTGGCAAATCCGTTAGATGAAACGTTAACGAGTTAAAGATTTTAGATTTTATTGCTCGAAATAACTGCTATCTATTTGCTTGCATAATGCTGAGGGCAATAAAAAATTTAATATTCGAGGCCAATTAGAAATATGTTTTGAAAACGACTCCGCTCCGGGGCAAAGCAACAACGGCTAAAAGACACGTTTGTTGTGTAAAAAATTAATCAATAGATAATAAAGTAACTGCGTTGCTCGTCAGGCCAAGAATTTACGACGGAATATGCAATATTTTTACCGATATGTCCGTTATAAAACGCGACAAGTGTTCCGAGTTTTAACAATTATCGACAGACGCGACAATGTGTCATAAACGTTTAAGTTATTACATTGCGCATTTTGCGTTTTACAGCAGCAATAACTTTTCGTTTAAGTACGGAATTATTGGTTGCAATATCTATAATGACCGCTGGCAATCATAAAATATTAATTTCTCCTTGTCTTATCCTTTTTAAAAGTACAGCGCTGTTTATGTGGTAAACTAACATTTTTAAGTCCCTGGAACCGTTTAACAGCAGCGGAAAAATCTAGGTGGTAAAATACTAATTTGCATTGTCAACTGTTTTCTAGTAAAGGTTTTAGCGGTAAACTTACAAAAGAAATCAATAGATAATAGATATTTTACAAGATGTATGTTTGAAAGGCGGAAAAAATACATAATGAAAGTAAGAAAAACAGAAGCGCGTTAAGAGTAAATGGTTCCAAAAGGAAACTCGCTGTAAACGAATTACCGGAAAAGCCACGCGACAGCGATTTTACAAGATAATCTGAAAAAAGCCATGGAAAAAAGCCACGGGAAAAGAAGTCTGAAAAAAAAGCCGCGGAACAAAATGCCGGCGGAAAAAAGCCTATTCCAAAAATGACTGCTAGCTTGATCAGTATTTTTAATATTTCTCCCAAAAAGTAAAATAAATAGTAAACACAAACACTTAAGCACTGTAAATTTAACAAAGGCTACATAAGGTTAAATAATTTGTGCAGGAAATATGAGGGTGATTTAAAATGTTTTCTCTCGGCACTGGCCCACACTATTAGATTACATATCAATTAATAGATTTTATATATATTTTGTTATATATAATTTCAATTAAGGACAGAAAAAAATAAATTAAATTAAATTTTCTTAGAATGATAACTTTTAATAAATTAATTAATAAATGGGCGCCAAATTTAAAATTTGTCACCAAATATTAAACAGAATATACCACGGTATAGCTCTCGAGCATGATTACTCAATTCCTAGAAGTCGGTTCTATATAACGTTTTGGATTTCTAAGAGAAAATGGACATATAAATGAACTACCACATACGCACATACAAATGCCTCATAAAAAAACTCTAAATAAAACTCCGATCGTTTTATTTATTATTCTCTGGCGTTTCCTCTGTTCTCTGGTACTCTCGTGCTTCCTGCATAGGTACGTAATATTTATTTACCTTATTGAGTAATATCTTCATCCAAATGTGAATATTTTCTAAGGATCGTCGATGACCTTCAAGCAGCCTTCCACGTAGCGTCCCAAGCTCCGGTGTGCAGCTATTAATTCTTCAAACATCGAACAGGATTAACTTTTTCAAAATGTAACTTTGTAAGTTAAGCTAGCTCACTTTTTTTTAAAGAAGCTCGTTTTATAACTTAAATAATCGTGTTTTTATTATAATAAACAACGTTAACTGATTTTACATTTCAAGAGCAAAAAAATGCGTGCACTCACAGGTAATTTCAAAATTCTCTTTTGTTTATTGTTTTATCAACAAACTTCTTAACAACGGACAAAATCTCCTTAACAACGATGCCATAATTACACAAATATAACCAAAGGATACTTGGATCAAATTACAAAATTGGAATTCATATTTTGACAGATAAATAATAAATATAAAAATGTTCATATTTCATCGGCGTCACTGTCCAAACAAGTTCTGACTTTATAAACACACTATACAAATCCTAAATCAACCTCTAAAACACACTCTGTACTTCACGATTGCCTAAAACACATTTCCACAAATTGTTCCTTTAATACAGCAAATTCCTTCGTGGTTTAACATCACAGACTATCACAGCTAAGCTTATATCTAAGCTCGAGGCATGTTATTGTATCTTACTACATGTATATCTTTACATATATAAGCTTTTAAATAAGAATATTTAACAATAATTCTTTTAGTCATAGGTTTATATCAAAATACGAATTTGGCAGTGTTTCCAACCAAGCAAGAAGTTATCTGAGCCTTAGTCTGCCCTTTATTACTGATCACAAAGAAACCGAATTCCAAGACAGGATACTCGATCATTATTATAATATATACCTATACATTATGTAGATATGTATATATATCGGGTTTGTTACAACAATCGTCGTTATTCGCATCCAATACGCCAAAGTTTTCTGTCTTGAGTATCTTCCTGGGCCAACTGCCTACTTGACATTCCCTTTTGCACTGCTTGCCCGCAGGTTCTTCGGGGTCGACCTCTCTTCCTTCTTGCGACAGGGAACCATTTCCAAATTTTCTGCATCCATCTAATATTTTCCATGCGGTTTAGATGTTCATACCATATTAGTCTTTTCCTCTCTATACTATCTATTATATCCTCTTCCACTTCCATGCTTTTCTTGATAATTCTGTTGGGAATATGTTCAAGTCTTGATACTCTCCAGTTTCTTCTTAGGGCATCCATCTCGAGTGCTTGCAGTCTTAGATTTTGTTTTTTGTTTACTTCCCAGGCTTCTGAGTTGTACAGTACAATTCCTTCTGCAATAGTTTGGTATATTCTTCGTTTGGTGCTGTTTCTAATTTCCTTGCTCCACCATAAACCATTTAGTTGCTGTGTAGCTTTTCGTTCCTGGTTTATTCTCTTTTCTATATCACGCGCACAGTTTGGGTAGCTATAAATATGGTCCGAGGTACTTGAACTCTTCGCAGTGTTTGATGTGTTCTCCGTGGATATCTAGGTCCTCTCCACCTGTATCTACTGCCAAATATTCTGTTTTGGCATTCATCCCTGAGTTATCTTGTCATGTACGGGGCATCTTCCTTATTGGCAGCTATAACAACCTGGTTGTCTACGAATAGTAGTGTGTATAGTAGGAAGTCTATATATTCCAATGGCTGAACACTTTCTTGTCCATTGTCTAAGAGCATGCTATGCATAGATTTTAAACAGGGTACGAAATATGCAGCATCCCTGCAATAGCCCTTTCGTAGTTACAACATTTTGTGACATTTTGTTGTTGAATTTGATAGTTGAGGTCGTATCATCATATATATTTCTCACACTTTGTACGTACATTTTAATTATTTAATTTTTAAATCATTTTATTACTCGATACATTATCATAAGCCTTTTTAGGCGGACAAAGACTAGGTGCGTCTCTAAATTTCTAGCGTAATGTTTTTCTATTAGCTGCTGACACTTATTACTCTGTAATTATTTCAGTTCTTCTTATTGTCTTTCTTAAAAATTGTTTCTAGTGTGATTTTTCCTATGACTTTTCTCTTGTACTCCCCTTAGCAACTTTCTCCGCGTTATATTTCATTCAGTGACTCTTTCTTATTGGCTTACTATAGTTGGCCTATTCCTGTAACTTTTTTCAGCAAGATCCTTCAGCTATTTGCATTTCTTTCTTTTTCGGTGTGATTAGTTGTATAGATTTTCCCTCATACTTCGCTTGGTAGCTTCTCCCGTATGACATTTCTTCGAGTAACTGTTTCTTGGTAACCTTTTCTCTAACATTTCGCAGTGAAGTGCTTCATCTGTGAATTTTTCGGTATGTTTTTCTGCCGTAATTATTCCTTCATCTTTCTCTTGGTAATTTTTTCCATATGATATTTTTTCAATGTCTTTTCCTAGTGATTTTGCGTAACATTCATTCAGCAGTGAGGTGTTTTATCTGTGAATTTTTGGGTATGGTTTTCTCCAGCAGTTTTTCCTTCATCCTTCTCTCGGTAGTTTTTTCCATATAATATTCTTTCAATATCTTTTTCTAGTGATTTTAGGTAACATTTTTCAGTGAGGTGTTTCATCTCTGAATTTTTTGGTATGGTTTACTCTTCTAATTTTGCTTTCATCTTTCTCTTGGTAGTTTTTTCAATATGCTATTCTTACAATGTCTTTTCCTAGTGATTTTGTGTAACATTCATTCAGCAGTGAGGTGTTTCATCTGTGAATTTTTGGGTATGGTTTTCTTCAGCAGTTTTTCCTTCATCCTTCTCTCGGTAGTTTTTTCCATATAATATTCTTTCAATGTCTTTTTCTAGTGATTTTAGGTAACATTTTTCAGTGAGGTGTTTCATCTGTGAATTTTTTGGTATGATTTACTCTCCTAATTTTGTTTTCATCTTTCTCTTAGTAGTTTTTTCCGTATGATATTCTTTCAATGTCTTTTCTAGTGATTTTAGGTAACATTTTGCAGTGAGGTGTTTCATCTGTGAATTTTTCGATATTGTTTCCTCCCGTATTTTTTCTTTCATCCTTCTCTTGATAGTTTTTCCATATGATATTCTTTCCATGTATTTTCCTAATGACTTTGCGTAACATTCTGCAGTAAGGTGTTTCATCTGTGAATTTTTGGGTATGGTTTTCTCCCGCAATTTTTCCTTCATCCTTCTCTTGGTAGTTTTTTCCATCTGATATTCTTTCAGTGTCTTTTCCTACTGATTTTGCGTAACATTCATTCAGCAGTGAGGTGTTTCATCTGTGAATTTTTGGGTATGGTTTTCTTCAGCAGTTTTTCCTTCATCCTTCTCTCGGTAGTTTTTTCCATATAATATTCTTTCAATGTCTTTTTCTAGTGATTTTAGGTAACATTTTTCAGTGAGGTGTTTCATCTGTGAATTTTTTGGTATGATTTACTCTCCTAATTTTGTTTTCATCTTTCTCTTAGTAGTTTTTTCCGTATGATATTCTTTCAATGTCTTTTCTAGTGATTTTAGGTAACATTTTGCAGTGAGGTGTTTCATCTGTGAATTTTTCGATATTGTTTCCTCCCGTATTTTTTCTTTCATCCTTCTCTTGATAGTTTTTCCATATGATATTCTTTCCATGTATTTTCCTAATGACTTTGCGTAACATTCTGCAGTAAGGTGTTTCATCTGTGAATTTTTGGGTATGGTTTTCTCCCGCAATTTTTCCTTCATCCTTCTCTTGGTAGTTTTTTCCATCTGATATTCTTTCAGTGTCTTTTCCTACTGATTTTGCGTAACATTCATTCAGCAGTGAGGTGTTTCATCTGTGAATTTTTGGGTATGGTTTTCTTCAGCAGTTTTTCCTTCATCCTTCTCTCGGTAGTTTTTTCCATATAATATTCTTTCAATGTCTTTTTCTAGTGATTTTAGGTAACATTTTTCAGTGAGGTGTTTCATCTGTGAATTTTCTGGTATGGTTTACTCTCCTAATTTGGTTTTCATCTTTCTCTTAGCAGTATTTTCCATATGATATTCTTTCAATGTCTTTTCCTAGTGATTTTGTGTAACATTTTGCAGTGAGGTGCTTCATCTGTGAATTTTTAGGTATGGTTTGCGCCTGCAATTTTTCCTTCATCCTTCTCTTGGTATTTTTTTCCATATGATATTCTTTCAATGTCTTTTCCTAGTGATTTTTGGGCAACGCTTTACAGTTTCTTCACTTACTGTTTCGTCCAGCCTTTTTCAGTTTAATTTCTTCTTGTAACTTTCCTTCATGTTTTATTGTTTACTCCCGTAATTTTTCCTTCATTCTTCTCTTGATAGTTTTTTCCATATGGTATTTTTTCCATGTATTTTCGTAGTGATTTTGTGTATCATTTTGTAGTGAATTTTGTCTGAATTATTTGGTATGGTTTACTCTCCTAATTTTGTTTTAATCTTTCTCTTGGTAGTTTTTTCCGTATGATATTCTTTCAATGTCTTTTTCTAGTGATTTTAGGTAACATTTTGCAGTGAGGTGTTTCATCTGTGAATTTTTCGATATTGTTTCCTCCCGTATTTTTTCCTTCATCCTTCTCTTGATAGTTTTTCCATATGATATTCTTTCCATGTATTTTCCTAATGATTGTGCGTAACATTCTGCAGTAAGGTGTTTCATCTGTGAATTTTTGGGTATGGTATTTTCCCGCAATTTTTCCTTCGTCCTTCTCTTGGTAGTTTTTTCCATATGATATTCTTTCAATGTCTTTTCCTAGTGATTTTTGGGCAACGCTTTACAGTTTCTTCACTTACTGTTTCGTCCAGCCTTTTTCAGTTTAATTTCTTCTTGTAACTTTCCTTCATGTTTCCCTGGTAAACCTTGTCACTCTGAAGAGTTACTTTCTTGGTCTGTTTTGTATTGATTTGTTCGGACCGAATGGTTTTCCTCATTCTCTTTCTTAGTGACATTTTCGTGAACTGCTTCCCCTTTGTGTTTTTCTTCACTTTTGCGGCGTGGTTCCTTTCTGTAGCTTATTCTTAAATGGGTTTCTTTCTCAGGATATTTTTTCAGCAGTTGTCTCCCAGTGACTTTTATTTCTAATATCTCATTTTCTTCCCTAGTTCTGCGTATCCTCTTCCGTTCTTAGGTCTGATTTGTCTTTCGCTGTTTCTTCGATGAAGTTTTGCACATCTGCTTCTTAGAAAGCGTTTATGTGGATATCTTTATTCTAACTTCTATCTTTTATACCTAAAAAGAAAACATAGTAAATCCTTTTCGTACTTCCGTTGGTGAACCTCAGTGAATATATTTTCCGGTGACCTACATATTCTCTTATTTTATTTATTTATTATAACTAAACAATAGATTCTTTACTGAAACCGATAAGATAGAAATTCTTCGAGTAACTATGAAATTATCATCCATTTTCCATTATTACATTATTAAACATAACTACTAGCACCATACAATTGTATTGCTATCATTGCTCATAAAAATGCGATATGTTCTTTAAAACTCGATTATAATGGCATATCTAAAGAATTGGGTTATATCTATATGCCGCAGTTATATTTAAATTACACAGTCAATCATTTGCATGCTATTATGAGCTCTCTAGAGTGGAAAAAAGCCTTAAATGATTCTGTTCAGAAAACCAACATTAATAATATTATTAACTTTTTGTTAAGCCACCCGCACTCGCAATTGCGTTAATATCTCAATTATTTCGATTCCCAAAATTAGGCGGCACCAAATTACCATATAATTTTAGATAAACGACCGCCACATTCTGTATCAATTTCAACACGGAAATGTGAAATTTACTGTTTGAATGCTACCGGTATTTAATTTTGTTTTGTCTCTGTAGGTTTGTCTAGGCAATATCCTTTCGGTGTATATTTTATTATTTTGTCCCCTAAACGAAACGTTTAAAATAACATTATATCTACCCACAAATGAATTTAATTTCCTTTCGGGGTGGTTAAAGAAAGGAAGTGTTCCATTTCGAGAAACTACGCAAACCAGAACCAATATTTATTTATTGCCAGCAATTTAGGTAAAAGGGAGTAATGGAGTTTATTGAATTTTGTTCGAGAGGAACGTTTAATATGCTGTTTGAGGGATTAACAAACGCTTAAAATATGTTTGCGTTAACAGCTTTTGTAAAAACCATTAAGTTATTGGCCATGTTGTGACAGACCAAGAAGTTTTACTGGATTCTTGTTATATTTGGGTTCCGGCATCGCTCTTTGTCGGCGCCTCAAAGGTATTAGCGCCAAAGAATGCCTAATTGTCACATCGTAAACAGATTCCGACACAAATTGGAGAATTTGAAACACACTTTTTTCAAGGCGGCCACCTATTCCTTGTGCATTCGACTGCAACATTTTTGAGTCTTTACCAAATTCCTCGGAAATTCGATCGATTCATCCATGACGGTTTTGACATGAGAATATTGCAGGAATTATTGTTTGTTAGTTGCAGAATTCCCTCTTTTATGAGTATGCTGACTTTACTGCAATGAAATACATACTTGAACATCTTCCTTGATAAAATTAAAATAAATATCGAACCTTATATATTAGTAGAAAAAATAGATTTAGGTAAAAAAATCAGAGGTAATAACAAAACATTTATAAGCCGTGTATAGAGAGCATTACACAAACAGTGGGTTTTGCCAACAGCAACAATATCCAAGAAGAAAATTACAAGAAACTAATAGTCGGAGGAAAAATATCCAGAAGAAAATGATCCATTGAAAAAGTGTCTAAAGTGTCTATGATCTACTGAAAATGTTGATTAAAGATTCTGGTACTATTGTGTATAATTATAAAGTTATCAGAAATATATGTTATTCAAGACAAATCTGGACGATCAACTATAGACAACACATTATGCATGAAATAGATAATCAAGAAGAAAAATAAAGGAATATGGGACAGAAAGTGTAAGGAGATAGAAATACATATAGACAGGCGTAAACGTACAGAAGCGTGGAGGTATATCGAAAATTGTAGGATACGGAAAGAGTAATACAAACCTACAAACAATTCCTAAACAACAATGAGAAGAACATCATAAAACTCTACTCATCTTAGAAAGAATATAATTCAAAGAAGGAGATCAGAATATAGTAGTTGAAGGAAAATAATATAAATCTAGAGGTAGACACAACAACAAATATTATTGAGCATCTGGAAAAATGGAAACGTGACAGATCCTGGTGGAAATACTGCAAAATAGAAAACTATTCAGAATAATATCACACATATTCACTGAGTGTATAAACGAGAGACGATACCCCAAAAATGAATACTTAGATGGATATCTTCAATACATAAAAAGGAGAAAACCCGAAATATGAACACTGCAAGAGATGATAGTAGACTATGGAAGAATTTTAAGGGACAGAAAAAAAAAGAATGCAAAACCAACGAAGACGAAAACAGAATGGATTCAGAGCTAGGCGATCAACTATAGACATATTGCGTTAAATAGATAATTGAAAATAAAATAGCTACAGGAAGAAATTGTATACTAACTTTTCATAGATTTAGCAAAAGATAACTTCCAGGTGCCAATCGTCAAACTGTTGCAAGTACTGCGAAAATCTGATATAAACCATACCGTAGTAAAGACACTTAAGGAACTATAGGTACAATTCGATATCGAAAGTGTGAAAAGGAAAATGGTTACCGAAAGGGTTTAAATGTAGCAAGGGTTTGAGATGAGCGAAAGTCCTTCGTTTTAATAAAAACATATGTAGAGCAAGCTGTAAACAACTGGAAGAAGAAGTGGCATGGTATGTGGATAGAAATCAATAACAACAATTTATATGCTTACATTACAGTTTACCGGCGACCAGAGATAATTGCACATGATGAAGCAGATATATAAGATACTACACGAAAACAAAGAAATGAATACAGAGAATGTGGACTTTATATTAATACTGACACAATTAGATACATGCGTACTGGAGGACCATCACAAACCCTGCAGTGGAAGACGACGAAATAATACTACCGTTTGAAGAATACAAAAGTACACAAAAATGGAAAAGGCATACATGACGTAAAACAACGAATAGTCATTTAAAGAACTGCAGCTAGAAATGGAATTTAGTGAGGTAAGGAAATTACAAAAAATAGAAAAGTGAACATGTGCAATGTATTCATGGAGAAAAGGAACGGAGTTATGAAGAACTAATGAAGTAAAAAAAAACTCAAGCGGTAGAATGGATGTACCAAGCAAATCAGCAAGAATATCTAGAAGAGATCCTACAACACATCAAAGGATAAGAGAAATCATGAATGTTATGCTTTGGTATGGCCAGCTAAGAGGAATAGACGAAGAAAGGCTTCCGACAGTGATAGAATGGTTACCTCCAGAAAAAAGGAACTACGGTAGACTACGAATAGCGTGGAGAGAAGGCATTAGAGGAGCTATGGAAGCAGAGCAAAATAAGCATTATTTGCGAGCGTTGTACTTCTACAGATTTCTTGTGCGTCTTGATTTCCTTCTATAGTTGTGTTAATGCCCAAGTAGGTGTTTTAGTAGTACCATTTCCTCATTGATATCTCCGATCGTTAGATTTTGTCTTAGCGTATCAGAACTTGATTGTTTTAGTATAATAAATAATCTTACGATTGGGTACCACGGAAAAGTATTAAATTACGTTCCAACATCAGCAAAAATTACCTACTCGTACAAATAATTTATTTTTAAAACCAATTAGTCTCCAAATAACAACATAGAAGGTTTTAAACTAATCTAAAATAAAGTAACTTTAACTTAACCTAACTCAGAATAATCCAATCCAATTTATATTAATATAACATAACCTAACTTGTCAATATTACAATTTACTTTCAACTTAGACCACGTCGTCATTTGGGATATACACCCAGCACTATCAGGTAAGGCCTAACCTGTAGTTTTTCTGCCGTTACAAGCATTTGCTCTAGAATTTTGAGCAATATTTGTTCGTAGGCCCTGCCTGCCTATACAGGGCCGTGTGCTTAGCTTTAAAGTTGGGGGCGGACAAGGATTTGATCTTGATATATTTTATCTGCCAGGATGATAATACCTAGTCGGCTTATGCCCGTTTGCTGTTTTTGGACCCATACAAAACTGACGTTTCGCAAGACATTGCAGCTTGCATCTTCAGAGTGAATAGAACACTCCAGTGTTTGCAGGCAGACAGGGCCTACGAACAAATATTACTCAAACTTCTAGAGAAAATGCTTATAAGCTACAGGTCAGTCTTTACTTGATAACGCTGGGTGTTGTTCCCAAATGACGACGCGGTCTAAGCCGAAAGTAAATTGTAATACTGACAGTTCGAGAAATCGCGAAAGCTTCAAAGATAACCTAACTTTTTCCAAAATACTCCTTCAGTAATCCTCTCTTTCTTTTCAAATGTATGGCTCTAGGGCAGGGATGAGCAATCTTTTTTTACAACGGGCCAACCACTGATTTAAAAATGTTGTGCGGGCCGCATATAAGAAACGTATTAAAATATTAACGCAAATTATCTCGTTATTAACAGAATGACAAAATACAACTCTATTAAAAAAACACAAATAAAACATATAATAGAAATAGTAAAAAAATCAACAAGTAATTATTATGGGAAAAAATCTTAAACAAATTTTAATGAGAAGTTTGGCATTGCTTCTTTGCAACCCATTAGTCTATACAGGGTGTATCAGAAATAGGTACAAATATTATATACGATGGTAGATTACAATATATACAAACTAGAAAAAACATTTCTTTGGCAATGGGACCCTTAAGATATGAGAAAATAATAATTGATAATTTGACCCAAAATTCTTTGAGTACCTCAGGATAATAACAAAAATTTGAGTTCAAAGACATGTTATGCAAAGGAGAGTAAGATAGAAGTGCTAACAAATTTCTTATAACCTGCCCAAACCAATACTATTAGGTAGGTCAGTAATTTCTATTTAGTCTGTTGTTGAAGCTCGCAAGCAGTGATTCTACCAAAAAGGAAAATTTTATGAACATTGAACCTACTGATGTTGTTCTTATTTACGGGGAAGCTCAAGGAAAATGTACTTACGGCGCTATCCTCAGCGCCGCATTTCAAACAGCCGTACATTTACTAGAACAGTCCAACATTTACGGGATTATGGCGCGTATCAACCACAAAACCATCATAGCGGTCGTCCAACAGCAGAAAGGGTTGTTAATGTAGAACAGCATGTCTTGGAATTAGTGGAGGAAAGTCCTAGTGTTAGCACTAGAAGACTTGCGTTACAAACTGGCGTTTCCCATTCTACTGTTTAGCGGATTTTGAGGGATCAGGGACTACACCCTTACCACGTACAACGCGTTCAAGGTTTGCAACCAGCCAATTATGTATGTAGGCACGATTTTTGTGAATGGCTTCCTCAAACGTGCAATTTTTATGAAATGGGAACTGCTTTAAAATATATCCATATATTTTTTGAAATTTAATGGCTTTATTTCTAATTTATCACATATAAATATATATTTAAAATGTTAAAAAGTAAAGCTTTGACGGGCCGCATGAAAAAGTGAGCGGGTCCGCATGCGGCCCGCGGGCCGCGGGTAGCTCATCCCTGCTCTAGGGCGTTTTCCAAAGCATATCTTTTAAATTTTGATTCGCTAATTTTTCATTCTATTTTACTATCGATTAGGTTACTTTTTTATGTCATATACAAGGATACTAAATCCAAAAATATTAGTCTAATTTTAAGACATGGAAACGTAAATTGTCCAAAACGTTTAACATCGAGTGTATTTATTTTAACTAAAATCTGAAATAAAATTCACCGAAATGCTTCACGTCCTCTCTCTAATTTTATTACACTTTATAGGTAGGCAATATTTTCCAATTATGGACGTCTTTTTAATTTTATATGATATCATGACCAGGCTTTTGTGGTTTCCACCTTGCTTGTTTTACTGATTCACCACATTAATCTAGTAGAACTAATACGTGGTTATTGGTTATTGAATTAGCAGGTGTATAACACAGCCACATTATTAATGTTCTAAAAACGAACTATTTGTACAAAAAATAGTCTTGGTAGGGTTACCTCAAGTTTTAATAGGAATATCTTTGCGAAAGTGGCTAAAAACAAGAACAACAAATAGTTGCTGCTAAATACTAGTTTCTAATCTCTAAGTATTGACATACATTTGTATTTTATTTGATAGCATTATATACGTGGTTCCAACCAAACAAAATTTTAGAAATCGTCGTAACAATTTATTGTGTTTTTTCGGATAATTCCGGGTATTACCATTTGCGGTAGCATCAACTTTCATTTTATTTACAATAGTCCAAGAATATACAGGATGCCAATTTGAAAACGTACAATATGTTATATAAAAGAGGTATTGTAAATTACTAGATATGATAACAATTCCAACAATTACCTATGCCAGTGAATCATCGACGCTTAGAAAAAAGGACGAGATTAAAATAAATGCCATGGAGATGAAACACCTTAGGAGAATGGCAGGAAAGACGAAGTGGGACAGAGTGAGAAACGAGGACATTAGAGAAATTATCAAACAGGAACCAATACAGAGAAAAATAAAAAAGAGGCAGCTGAACTGGTTCGCACACATGACAAGAATGGAACCAGGCAGAATTGCAAGGAGACTAATGGAAGCAGGAGAGCCACCTAAGAAACGAAGAGGCAGACCTAGGAAGAAATGGCTGGACCAAATTAAAGAAATAGCAGCAGAAAAAGGTACGACACTGGAGGAGATTAAAACAATAGCGAGGGACAGGAAGAGGTGGAGGCAATGGATAAGGGACTAGAGACCGCCATCAGACGCTCGAAAGGGCATGAAGGATTAGAAGGAGAAGAAGAAGAAGAGAAGTAAATTACTAGAAACTGTTTCTACAACACGGAATGATTCATACGGTGACATTCTTCATTCAAACCCTTAGGCTCTAAGTACCTCAACAAAACAGTTTTTAATGTTAACACTCATTGAAAAGCTCTTATGTAATGCTATTCCATAGCGGCAAACATTTTCTTCACTGGATTTGTTTCGAAAAAATGGAATAGCTCCCAAGATCTTCAGATTTAATCCCATTAGACTTCTTTTTACGGGGTCCTTAAAATCGGCTGTCTTCAAAACTCAGCTTCAGTCCATTTGCACAATTATGACAAACAATAGCTCACAAGTACCGAACTATTCCACGACAAACCTTCCAAAATGTTCAGAAAGAAGTTTAGAGTAGACTTTACTATTTCCTAGCGAATAATAAAAGTCATTTGCAACCTTTGATTTAAAATCATTTAATTTGTATTAACCCATTTCTTGCCAAATTTTATTTTGAAGATTTTTGAGATTATGATATATTTTCATATACAAACAAAAGTTTTCTTCTTCTTTTTCTGTAGATAGGCCGATGGGTTGACCATTACCTACATTGGAGTTCTGTGAGGCCTCTTTGCACGAATGCCAGGCAGGACGCTAACTTAACTCGTCGAACAAAGAAGACTATAGTTCCGCTACATCATTTGCGATTTTCGGAGAACTTCGTATGACAACCGGGACCAACGACTTTACGTGCCCTCAGAAGCACGACTCGTTGCATAAGCCGCTATATTTCTCCACCCATCCTAGTACTGGTCAGCCCGGACTGTGCCGTATTACGAATATCTTTTGATTGGCGTCTACAGTTCTCGGCTATGCAAGCAACCGATTACGAAGAAACAAAAGTAACTCACGAATTGCCAAAACTAAAAAGAAAGAAATATGTCTTCTACTCAATTTTTAAACAATCCCTATTTGCGGATCGCCGTACATAATATGTAGTTTATTATAAATAGCAATACATGTTCTTTAAAACAGAAAACGTGGCTAACGAAATAAATATGAAAAAAAATAGATAACACAACATTAGTTCATGTGTTATACAGTGATATGTAGCTGCTACTTGTGCTACTATATTAAACATTCTATATGTAATCCTACGTCGCATTTTATGCACTATTTTCGCACATTTTACAAATTGTACATTTTCCTTGTTTTGCTCCTGGGGTTCGTTCCTTCTAGATAATGTTAAATTGGATCTTTCCTTACAACCTCTGGAACACGCTATTGAGCACTTATGCTATAAGGAAAACCTTCCAATACGGGGTCCGATATATTTATGTACGCTTTTGCAAACATTCGTTAAAAGTCCAATACCGGCATACTTCCATTAGCCATACAATGAAGTATATGAGCATTTACAAGTGCCATATCAACTGCTGTTGTAAAAATGGGAAAATATCAATTCTTGCCCATTATTTTTATCTGATATTTCTGAATATTCCAATATAGTTTATCAACTCCCCTGGTGAATTGACACATGTTTTTTCTCAGTTATTAACCATTTTGGCACTCGACAGGCAGAACTTCTTAATGATTCGATAACATTTTGGATGTTATAACAAGACCAAAGATTTTATTGTTTGTTTGTCGAAGCTATAGTCAAACGCTCCACGACTTTCTTTTTTCATACCGCTATCACTTTTTATCGGACATTTGATCTTTCCAATAGGAACAACTAGGTATAATAATACCTAGCTGTTGCTGTTGCATGTTGTTCCTTTAGTCTGTTCATCAAATCAAAACTAGTGAAGAAGTTGTCAAAATAGAAACAACGTTCTTCTGGGTGTTCAATAGTTCAATTTTATTCATTACGGACATTCCTAATCCATGTGTACCGGTTTCATTATTTTGACACGTTCCTTCAGAGATATGGGCATCATAACATTGCTTGAATCCAAAACGGATAGGTTCACCCATACTAAATTGTTTTAGATAATGATGCCCGTAATAAAGCACCGTTTACTGAAAGGTACCAAACTTCTATTTATTTAGCTTATTTACAATTGGTCTGATTTTATACAACTTATCTTTATCGCCATTTCTGTATGGTATTTCAGTGTTGTCATATAAATTCAGGTTTGACTCGATTTCCTTGTAATGATTTTTCGACATACATGTTCGTACTCAACATTTACATCTCCTTCCTCTGACCTATAAATTTGTTCTTGTGATAGCGAGTGATTGTTTTCCAGCTTAAACATTTAAATTTTTCCATTAGAGATAACAAAGTGTATTGTATGTTAATGTAGGTTATACTGCGACTTTCTCGAAATTTGAAACTTATTTTGCCACCATCATCGGCGATTTGACAACCCTGTGTCCGCCTTCTAGTCTCTAATAAATACACGTAAATTTGTATTTAAGTTTTCATAAATTTAGTTGGTAGATGCATTTGCATTCTTGCATAGTGTACTGATATCACTACAATCATGAAATGGCAAGACGAAGCAGAAATTGTTAAAATGTACGTGAAAAGTTGAAGATCTTGGATGAAATCGACAAAGGCGGGAAGAAGACCATTCTAAGAAATTATAAAATTAATGTCAATATTTTCGATGAAATTGAACTGCAAGAGTATCTACAAATTGATGAAATCGTTGTAGTATCCGGCTAGCCTAATGACCAGGATATTATTGACAGCGTCAATATCTGTATCAAGAAAATGTACCTGAAGCAGTGTTTTCTAGTTGAAACGTTTTTCTAACAAAAAACTTACAACTTATACTTAAAAAATTTTGCTCTTCTATACATTGAATGTTCTATATAACACATTGTTTTCATGGTCCCTTGGCAATTCGATATATCAAGTTATATCAAGATATGGAAGTTCGGCTGTGTTTGTATTTGCTTCGAAGTATTTCTTCGTGTTACGCCACTGCTACCATGTGTTGTAGTAAATGAAGAAGAGGGCTACTTGTCAAAAGTAGGATTTCCAAAAACCTTTTAGGCATTCTGCAAAAAACGTGGACTGGTGTGTTTGTGCTGTGTATATTATACATGGCGCCTGCGTTTAGGAAAAGAACAAGAGTGCGACCCCTAATGAGATGGTCTGTCGAAGTAAATAAATATGCAGGCTTAATATGGAGTAGAAGAACGGAAGATAATTATTGGAGACAAATTGGAGATTACATCTGGAAATGGATTGACGAAGGCTGAGAAGAAGAAGGAAAGATGTTACACTATGTCTCACAATAAACTACACTAAAGCATCTATAAACATTTCAAAGATCTCTTCCGGTTTTTTTCTCTATCCAGGCAAGTTTACGTTGCTTTCATTCTTTGTTACCAAGAGCGGGAATTACAGATGTGCGCCTTTCTCTGTTCCAAGATATGCTATAAACTTCTATTATCCAGGAACATCTTCTAGAAACGTGTCTTCTAATATATTTTCATCAAAATCCACTTTTTCATGTGGTAGTTCCGCTATATCGATAGGGTCATCCAGGAAGCCGTTATCAATAAAATTAGATTAGTATTTCCAAACTTCTTCTAGTTCTACTGTAATTAAAAACTTATCGTTGTCCATAATAAAAGGAATAACATTTATTTACTTATTACCTAAATACAATATATCTACCGCGATCCTCAATTGGGGATCACCATTTTTTATATGCTTCAGAAACACTAGTTTACTTGAATTTAGAATTATCGTATTTATAAAGCATCTATAAATAGTCTCATCTCTCTGTCTCTCTGTTAACCCGCAACATCCCACTGTTGGGCAAGGGCCCTCCCCCAATTAAGGGGGTTTGTTGATTTACTCACCCATAGTGATCAATCCTCGTGGGAGAGAAGCGCCCCGTTAACACAATCTTAGGGTCACCCAACCAAGTACTAACCCGAGCCAACGTTGCCTTAACTCCTCTGATCTTACGTGCACGGGCAACGAATGTGCGCAATGTGGGACTTCAGAATTCTTCACAACCTCATATACAACCAACTTTGTTTCCAGAATTAAATATTATAGAATCGAAAGGAAAACCAACGTAGGTTCATTTCCCACAAAGGGGCGAGCAGCTATAGGGATCAGTCGGGCTTCGCACCGTAACCCTAAGTCCCTTTACAGCCAGTAATGGGAATGTAAGGATAGGAAAGACCAGGAAAATTGGATAATGGAATTTCGTGGATGATACTGTCCCAGAATTTCCCTGTATGACACAGGAAAACCACGAGAAACCTGAGTCAGGTTAGACGGCTCGAGGGTTCGAACCCAAGACCTCCCCAATGAAAGGTAAACGCTCTACCGCTGAGCCACGTTCCTCGGTTTGCAGAATCGTACATCAACTAGGTTCATATCATTTCGTGGGACTTACAAAATTTTACTTATTTTTACAATATTACTCTAGAATAGATATAACAAACGCAACTATCTACACATAACCTTAAAGATATATAATATTCTTAGATTCAGTGGTATCAATACGTAAAAGTTAATAAATCCCCAAATGGCGATAATGGAAGTTAAAGGGTTAAAATAATTTGTTTTTGAACCTTTTAAGTTTTACTTACGAATATGTAAAACATATTTGTTACTATCGAACAGCATTTTGTACGAACTTTTTAGTAAGGTATCACAAGGTGGGTGTAACCATTTGAAATATTTTTGTTGGAGTAGCTAGAGTCCAAGGGGTTGAATGGGGAAGGTTACCTTATGAGTCATGATGATTCCTTTTCCGCGTTGTGAAAATGGTTTCTATATTATTTCAATGCCTTTTTTAATTCCAGAGATTGTATGTTTTCAAACTGACACCCTTTATAAAATTGTATACCTATCAAAACATATAACGACGGTTAATAATAGGAACATAAGAAATGAAAAAAAAATATGAATAAGCTGTTGCTATTGAATTTACGTTTTCGAACAACTTTGCTGTATATAAGTCTTGAAAATGATTACATTTGTAATCCATTACTCTTACAAAACATTAGAAAGTACATACATAATTATATCCTGCAACAAATCTACAATAAGCTATGGCATTGCAATTAATCGTATGTACTTCTGTTTCAACTACTAAAATATTCTTATTTGGCTTCTAGTTTAAGATTGAAGCTCGTCTTTCACGAGCTAACTAATAACACACCTGCCCCAATTTCGTTCTGTTTTCAAATTGAAATGAATAAGTCATAAAAATGTTCAGCATTCGTGATTTTCAAGAATTAAGCGTTAATTCCGCAGCAGAGTATGCTGAGAATTCAAACCAAAATTACATGGCGTGTTCCGAATTACTAATGGGAATTAGTTTTCCCAGAAAGTGCTTCTTCGTGCACACACCTGCGGGGTTCTCTGTCCAAACTGCTGAGTTATCGAAGGACGGAAGAAGGACGGAGTTAGCTCTGAAACAACAAGAGCTTCCAGTCAATAATACTAACACTACAAGGTGTTATTATTACAAATTGAGTTTGTTTAGGATACCGGTATGTTTCAGGAGCTATTTATATGCGAAATATTGGATTTGCTGCTACCAACAATCTTGGATGATTGTGGTGGCAGGTAATAGTCAATTGTACGATAAATTGCATAGAAACTAGATCAAACTACTTGTTAGGTTTCCTTTCAGAACTGATGTTAAAAAAGAAAGCATTGTTTATTGAATTTGTTTGTGTTGTCTGCATACATGTTTGAATTTTCTATATCTATTTGTTAATTGTACAACTTCCATGAAGAAAGAAATATGGTGTAATATTAATATTGAAGAATATACGAGGACTGTTCAAATTTAAACAGCAATATATAAAAGATTGAACTCACAATTTGAAAAAAGAAATTAGATATCTTCTCTCTCTTTCCTCTCCATTGGAAATATAAATACGCCCGTAAGATTTAGTAAGATTTAATGTTAAAAAGGAACAAAATATAATAAATTCCATTTACACAAGAAAGAAGAATACATATCTGCGTAGAAAAAAACAGAACAAGCAGGTAAACGCTTATAGCTGACTATGTATGGCAGTATATACTAAACGCGTTTATATTTCTATTGGGATACTGTAACAGAATAGGAAAGAAAATATCTAATTTCATTTTTCAATTGTAGGTGGTTAATCTTCTAGCGGACAATTAGGATTGAACGGCCTTTAATGTCGTTATTTCTATAAAATATTTTCCCGGCTAAAAATTCCTTTAGTGGATCAAACAAATCATCGGAGGAATCAAGATCAGGACTATATGCTGCATGCAGAAGAAGGTCCCGCTGGAGTTTGTTTATAGTTTCTATTGTTCTTGCAGCAGTATGAGGGCGAGGATTGTCTTGAAAGCACCCAGAACTTTGTCTTCTCTGCCATTTCTTACTGATCAACTGCTTAATTTTATTGCGACGGTTATTTCTAAATTTTAAGAAATTTTTCGAACGGTTGGCCGCCTCTCTTGCCGAATAAGGGCATTAACTTCTTCATTTTCACGGTTTACGAACTCGTAGTACATGAGACTAATTTTGTACACGCGATATCCTGTCCGTAAAAAATTTCAACTACTCAAACACCCGACTTTTAGAAACTGATTGATCGCTGTATTGTGCTCGTAATCTTGTATGAGTTTCAGTCGAATTTGAGCCTTCATTTGTAAGAAATTTGTTTATTGTGCGCTGTTCCACACGACAATGTACAGAACTTTTCGACAGTGTAACTGTAACTGTCAAAACAATATTATAGCGAAACAGTAGCCATGCATATGTTAATAAGAGTTACGGCCAATGTTAAATTAATTTAATTTTTGGAATAGTTTTCAGAAGGTACTTATTATATTTGCTTTTAAAGCATTTCCATAACAGATAAATTGTCGAGAGCTCCTTGTTTATAATATCCATATCCATATCCATATAACAGCCAGGGACACAAACAGAAGAAACCGGCGTAAGCGTCATACTTGGCGCAAAGACTAAGGGGCGTAAAAAATGTCGGTCGTGTGAATATTGTGTTGAATATATTCTTCACTATACATTATTTATGAATATTTATGATGTTTTCAATAATTAAGAACTAATTGTTTACTGTTTTAATGTAGGTTTAATGAATTGTAAAAATACAGTACATTTATGTACTTGTAGAAAACCATGCGAAGTGGCCATGGGCTAGTGCACGGCGTGTTAGACTTCTACTCAGAAGGTCTGGGGTTCAATTCTTCGTCGAATTTCTAACGGCTGTATTTTTTTTCCAAAGCAATGGCAAACCGACGAGATATTCTGCTTAGTACATGTTTTCTGGAGTAGAAGTGTTTACAGTTACTTTGGTTCGGAGCCCACCTTAAGCTGTAGGTCTCCCATGTCTCTGATGCTTTAAATGCGCAGCACAGTCATAAGAGAGAACGTCTCGATATGATACATCTCGTAGGCGATAAAGCACTTGAAGACGGAGAAAAAGCCCATAAATAATAATCTGTAATTAAAACTATCTAAGACACGAATAATTACCATAAAAAATGTAATTTAATTAATATTAATTATTTGTGATGTCACATAATGTGCTCGAGGTATTAGAACAAACAAAAATAAATTTTTAGAATTTTAAGTTTTTTTATGTAAAGAACATAAAGATAATTTTTTACAGCAAAAATAAAAAGAAGTTGATAAATCATCCACAATATATTTAAGATATTAATTACTAATTTAAGTATTTACAAGTGCATAAAATATACTTGCTTTAAATATATACAGGGTGTCCCATGACCTGAGGTCACTACGTCACCTACGGGTAGGAGAGGTGAAAAGAAGTGGAAATTAAAGAGTGGCCATTTTCTCTAAATCGACTATTAAAGAAGTTATGGCTTGTTTTAGTTAAATACTGAAGCAGCCGAAACAATAACTGATATTAAGTGGTATTTGATACAAACTGTCTACGTTACTATGGAAATGATATTATTTACTTGTATGCCAAACAGTAAAGCACCTTAAAGTTAATTTCGCTGTTTGCGTTTATTAACGGTGTTGATAATGTTTACTTTTACAACGCGACTACGCCGATATCCATTACATATACGGCTTTTGTGAAGGAAACTTAGTAGCAGCTGCTCGAGAATATGGGTTGAGATTTCCAAATCGGCAACTACCAGACCGGCGAGTGCACAACCACCTACGTGAACCCGGAACTTTCCGCGGCCAAGTACCTACTAAACAATCAGGGCAGCATACTGCGAGAAATTGATAATAATTAAAGAACCCTGTTCGTCATATATCTGCACAAGTTAATGTACCACGAATGCGAGCTTGGAGAGCATTAAAACGTCACGGTTTATATCGATTTCATATCCAGCCTGTTCAAGTCCTCTTACCTACAGATTTCGTTAGTCGTATAGAGTTTTGACGTTGGGTCATTCAAAATCGAAACCTACGTAATAGAATTTTTTCACGAATGAGGCCACATTTAGAAGGAATGGATTCATTAACAGGAAGAGCAGCCACTCTTGGGATTTGGAGAATCCACACGAAATCACAGTCTCACAGTATTAACATGTTTTCAGGGAATATCTGGTGTGGAATTATTGATAATATGCTCATTGGTCCATTCGTTTTTGAGAACCATTTAACCGTTGACAGATATTCAATTTTCTAGAAGATCATTTGGGAGGGTTGTTAGATGATGTCCTTCTGGCGATCAGGCATGGTTAGCACGATAGTACCCCTGCGCAGTTTGCGTTACGTATAAAACAATTTTTGAATCAACGGTTTACAGAACGTGTTTGGTAGAGGAGAACAGCACCCCTGACCCCCAAGATCTCCGGACTTAACTCGTTTAGATTATTATTTGTGGGGCCATCTTAGGAGACGTAATTTTGAGGCAGCAGAACTAATTAGGAATAACAATGATATATTAC
Source organism: Limonius californicus (assembly GCA_014611495.1). Lineage (NCBI taxonomy): Eukaryota > Metazoa > Arthropoda > Insecta > Coleoptera > Elateridae > Limonius > Limonius californicus. The sequence continues at coordinate 3,845 of JABXWE010004591.1, read as the reverse complement.
GTAGGGCAACCAGATCTCTCTTAAGAAGAGCCAGAATGTGTCTCGAGATCAACGGTGGCCATTTTGAACAATCTTTCTAGGGAATTTAACTAAAATAAAAATTGCCTTTTCTAAAATTGTAATTATTTGACAAATAATAATTTAACATGTATTTTGAAAACGGTTCACTTCATTAGAAATTTTAACTATATTTGGTCTGAAGATTACGTACACGATGTAGTGGCCTCACCTCGTGCTACACCCTGTATAATACACTGTAGATATTAAAACCAATAAAAATGGTTAAGGTATGTAAACATAAATAAAAATATCTCAATGTCTGTTCTCAGTACCCTAAATATAGCAATAATAGAAATATTTTCAAATATCAATAATTGAATATTTTGGATATTAATGATATTAAAAATATCACATATTTTTATCATACAATATAATAAGATATTTAAAATTATACATTTTTAAAATAAATGCAAGCGTTATTAATTTATTAATTTTAATAACCTACGCGCATTTTAAAATTATTTCTTATTTACTAATAATTTGTTTGACTCAACGAATGTAGCTATTGGGATTCTAATACATTTTTCATATATAAATTAATACAACCATATTTATATTTTGTTGTTAGTTCTGTAATTGTAATACATTTAATGATACTCTTCGCAGATTTCACATTGTTCTCAAGAATATTTCGTAAATAATAGCGGAGACCATTGAAACTACTAATTAGTGTTGATATCTTAAATGTTTTTAATACAATTCGTCATTATAAATTAATTAGAAATATCTTGGATATTCAGAAAGGTTGCGCGTGAGACTGTATAATTCCTACACTGTATAAATCTTAGAATTTCCAAATCCTAGAGCGTATAACCCATATTGTTATGTTCATAAAGAAAGGATGTCATATAAATAAACAGTTTCATGATCTTCCTATACAATAAAAAATATGTAAGATATTGGTAATTAATTTATTTCAAGTAACTTAGAAAAAAATCAAAACATAGAAGTAGTTCAAAAACCCATTTGTAAACGCTGCTCGTACATTCACATATTTCATTAGCATATCTAAAATATCTGTTTGTGGCTATGGGAATCATTAGGGAGGGTTAAAATGGCTTCCGATCCCTTTTGACATTATTGAATCGTCATTCGGTAACAAATACGGATAATTACGAGGTATCAATCCATTCACGTCCCTTATGAATCGAGGGTACGTGATGGCCGTATGAAAGAAATATAAAGTGGATGGGATAGAGATTTCCGTGGGTCGAAGCTAATCTAGCCCAGCAAATAATTGTTCTGCTGCAATGCAGCACTACTGTACTGGCGAACGTGGAGGATAATTGTGATATCAATTTTCTTTATCAGATCTACATATGTAAATGTTCGAATAGACGAGCAATTTACGGATTTGGCTTTGTGTTTGTGGCATATTTATGGTAATTTATTTATTAGGAGAGCTGTGCTGGATTCGGCGGCGAAATAATGAAGCAATACTTGTCCATTTTAATCCCACGTTTCAAATGTTAATGCTTCGTTAAGTCGCAATTATATAATTAATTAGCCAGCAAGTAGCCATTATTTTGTTTTGTACAATTATTATTTGAATAATGCAGGTTTTTTGTATTCGAACGTAATTCCAATTTAGATTGTGGTTAAGGCGGTGTTTAAATAACCATGGCTGTAAATTATATATCAGGTTTTGCATTAGAAAAAAATTAATCTTATCCTAATGTTTAGTTATAAAAATTAGACCCAATTATTTTAAAGTTCACAGAGCTGGAACGCCGTGTATGTTAAAATAGAAGTTAACCAACGGACAGTAATCGTCTTGTAATAATTACGTAACAAAATGAAATAAACCTTTCAAAATTTGAACTACAGCTGGGAGAGCTGCATAAAGGTGTAGCAACCTGAATTTGCAAACATTTACCTAGTATATAGTATTAATAAGAAAGCCATTATTGGAACAGGTGGAAGCGAGTGGAAGTTATACTATGGAAAGGGCGGGAATGAACTTAGCAGGAATGCGGGCTTATTTTTATACTTTAAATTATATCTGTGTAAAGATGGATCATACTGTATAAAAATGAGGCGTATCAGTTTGCTAACTTTTTGAGCTAAATTTTTCAAAATTAGGCGTTGGACAAACTGAAGGCCCCTTGTGTGAGCGACGTTATTTAGATTTCTGCAAACGCAGCATTAATCCCCGTGCGGGGAAAAGATGGAAGTCAGGCTCCAGTTCTCGACCTGAGTGTTACGTAGATTTAAAATTACCCTCGGGCGTCCGAATCAGTGTAGTTTCCCAATAGGTAATTACTTTCGTTTGGTCCGGTGCTTCCGAAAAAGGGGAATATTTGGTTTCCCAAAAATTCCGAAAATATCGCTTAAAGTACCGATTTGGGAAATTTCGTCGTATGATGCAATATTGAAAAGTCTGCCAAGAGCAAGCGGTTTCGAGAGTAGCAACTGTAAAAACTCCAGTACTACACTCAGAGACAGACTCAAGCTGTACACTTCCCTGAAGGGCCAATTTTTCATCGAAAAAAGTAAATTTCCAAAACGTTTGTTAGCCACGCTTCAGCTGTTCCATTTAGTTAAACGAGGGAGAGGCCCTTGGAGACGACGCCGTTAATTGTGACATCTTGTAAAATCAGTTTATATTTCATATGTTTTATTCGAAGATTTTTTAGCGATAAAAGAAAACACTGCGTATACATGGCCTTAGATAACTAAAAGTTAACCTCTCAAAAATACAAGGTCACCAATAGTTAACCAAAAGATATCCTGTAGGTTAACTATGTCACAAATTAGTTAACCATAGAGCAACCTTAAGGCATCCATAAAGTCGGTAAAAAGTTAACCATAAAAGCTGTCCAAAAGCTAACCATGAAAGTCATCTTTTGGTTAACCATAAAAGATGTTCAAAGGCTAACCTCGAAAGTCATCTTTTGGTTAACCACAGAAGATGTCCAAAAGTTAACCTTGAAAATCATCTTTTGGTTAACAATAAAAGATATCCAAAAGTTAACCTTGAAAATCATAATTAAAATATAAAAAATAATCTCCATTGTAGCCTTTCAAGAAGGTACAATTTCTTTCAGAATGTGTAAATAAAAAATGCGTGTACAAAAAATTGCTATTTATTATCATAAAACTATTTTAAATACAATAAATTATTAACATATCATATACCAGACTTCTTGAGTCTTTCTGCAGACTTCCGGACCCAAACTTTAGTGGTGGACAAAAAGTCCAGTTCCGTGGCACCCGGTATAATCTTTCGTACTGCTACTGTAAATAAACAATAATTTGTTAACAAAACTTATCCGTTCGACACATATGTATATATATATATATGTATATATATATATAATTTTTCCAACTTCTAGTATTAACCCAATAACTCAACTTACCCTTATATTTGTGGTAATTAAATAAACCATTTCGAATTTTTAAACGTGTTAATGTTGTGTAATATATGATTCTTTAAATAAATCCCCCCCCTCCTAAATTGTAAAATACAAGATCATGAAACTAAACGAGTGGTTACATTATAGCAAAAAAAGTTATCCAACAAATACAGACTGGTGTTAAATTGATCCTAATGGACCCAAAAATGTTAATTATATTTATTCCGCTATGATAAATTCCGCTATGATAAACGATAACTATTTATTAAATTTCTTTGATTTGATACAAATTTTTATAGAAATTTCCTAAAGAAAGGCTTCAAACAACCCCATAAACTTTCTCACAGAGAAATATTTAATAGTTTACCTGGTTTTATAAAGTTTTAGAAAAATGTAAGTCTTAACTTAAATTTTAAAAATGAGATTAAT